>JAESUZ010001020.1:0-20416 GCA_017311185.1 Proteles cristata cristata | reverse complement strand
TGTGTGTCTGTGTGTGTGTGTGTGTGTGTGTGTGTGTGTGTAAGGAGACTTTTGAAAATTCTTGGTGGCTTTGACCTCCTTGTGTTCCCTTTTCATCCTTCCCCAGAGATGAAGCATCTTCAACACAGATTTGACATCTGTTGCCTCGGAGCCCACCCCTGGCTGCTCTGTGGTTGGGGCCGGCCTTCCAGAAGGTTCATTGTTTTCCCGCAGACACTTTGTAATGACTTTAGTAGAGCACTCCGATGCATGCTGGCTGCTTCTCGGTTTCATTTCCTTTCGTGGAATTTTATACCTGGGGCCTGGACTCCCCAAAACACATCGACTCCCCCCTTGTAAAAGGGTGATCCAGCTGCTAGAATATCACCTTTGATCTGTGTGGGTTTGTCTTTCGGTTCCTTCTTTTTTAAGTTTATCTCTTTATGAGAGAGAGAGAGAGAGAGAGAGCGCATAAGCACTAGCATGAGCAGAACATGGCTAGAGAGACAGGAAGAGAGAGACTCCCAAGCAGGTTCCGCACCATCAGTGCAGAGCCTGACCCAGGGCTCGAGCCCACGAACCGTGAGGGCATGACCAGAGCCGAAAGCAGCAGTCAGACGCTTAACTGACTGAGGCACCCAGGCACCCTGTCTTTTGCTTTCTTAAAGTGGTTAACTCGTCGTAGTCGTGTGCTTGCCTTGGCCGCGGCTCGGTATTGGCAACACCAGTCGTGCCAGGATGGTTCCATTCAAATCCATGCCCAGGAATGAGGCTCATCACTGGTTAGGGTTTCAGCTTTAAGCACAAGATAAAGATTTTCACGGTAGGGACTTGCTGGGTGCATCCGGGTCCCTATGAGATAGGCTGTTAGCAAGTCCTTTGCAGCGTGTGACTACAGCGGGTTGGGACGCAATATGCCCCAGAGGAAGTCAGGTTGATGGGTTGGGTTGGGTTTTTCTTTTTCTTTTCTTTTTGTTCCTAAAAGCTGTGTGAATCCAGATATAACTGGAAAGCAGCAGCACACTCAGATGTTCACAGATGAAGGCAAGCTGCGCAGGGATATGGGGCTTCCTAGTAAAGTGACGCAATCGCGGTGGAGGACGGTAGCTGGTGGGGTAATTGGGCACAGCTAGGGAGGGCGACCCGCGGCCAGCTGAGAAGTGTGCTCCTCCTGGCCTGTGACGCCGCTCTGACCCTCACTAGGCCTTGCAGCCTGTGCCGTGCCAGAGCGCCGTGCTGGCTCCCTTCACTGCTGGCCCCAGCCCCTTCAGCGGTAGCTGGTTCTTTCTTCCAAGGATTTCTCCCCTCTGAGTCAATCGTGTCCTGGTGGAATTAACTTTTTTTTGAGAGAGAGAGGGAGGGGCAGAGAGGGAGACACAGAATCCAAAGCAGGCTTCAGGCTCCTAGCTGTCAGCACAAAGCCCGACACGGGACTCGAACTCACAAACTGTGAGATTGTGACTTGAGCTGAAGTCAGTTACTCAACCGACCAATTGAGCCACCGAGGCGCCCCTGAAATTAACTTTTAAAATCGTTTTTCTTTAACCCTTTCCATCTGCAGCTCACTTCTCCTTACCCATATTCCAGGAGAGGGGCGGAAAAAGGAATCTCTTGTGGATTTGAGCAGCTTCAGTTATCGGGGGTTAATGCCCGGTATGCCACAGGACAGATGTGAGGAGGGAAAAGTCACCGTTGCGTAGACAAGTGTCCATGTGCGAATTCCCCAGGGCATTGCCAGGGCCCAGAAACCCCAAACTTGTGTGTTCTTCGTGGCTGTTGGTATGTTCCTGAGGTTGAGTCAGGTGTCTGTTGAGAGCTAAGTTCTAGGAGAGAAAATCCTCTGGTACAGGGTTATCGGGAGACGAAGTAGAGGGAGACCAGACGATGTGTTTTAATGGTTCACCACTAACCAGATATCTGACCTTGAATGAGCCACTTCATATCTCTGAGCTGAATAAAGTACCCTTTGACCAACTTTGTAACCCCATGAATCTGTTGATGTCGCGATGAGGGTGGTGGGCGCGCCTCCCACGTGGGGGAAGGTGTGACGACGCCTGCCGAGAGCCCAGCCCGCGGCGGCACGAGTGAGCCATTGAGTGAAGGCTGTTTGCTGTTCCCGGAACTCACAGATTCTGTTCCGTGCGTGTACCTCGATCACCTAAAAGGCCAGAGCCAGCTGCTTCTGACAGCCGGTGCGAGAAGGCTGCCAGCCCAGGACCCGGGAGGCAGGGGCGTGCGCCGACCGAAGCGCGCACACCGGAGGCGAGGCTGGAGGTGCCCGCCGGCTGGAGCCATCCCGCCAGAGGCTGGGGCGATCGCGTCCCCTCTGCGCCACGTTCTGCTCTCCTTCCCCACTCCCGGTGACTCGCTCCTGGGAAACAGCTTTCCTTCGGACTGGCTTCAAAGGCTGCCTCGGATGTGGCCTCGGATCTTTGGCCCTGCGCGGGGCTCCTGGTGACAGCCCTCCTGTGTGACGTGGGCATCGCCTGGGGCTTTGCGGGTAAAGGAGGGCTCGCCTCTGCTACGGGCTCGCGGGGCCGGCGCCTCTGGGCTGACTGTCAGTGTTACAGGCTGCCTAGAGCATGTCCTTGGCGGCCCCCCACAAAAGATCCTTCTGCAGCCGGTGCAAGGCCGAGTCCCCTCTCCCTCACCCCTTCCCGTCCACATACCTTCCTCTAGAGGGGAGGCGCTAATGGGAAGACAGAGCAAGGCTTACCCTCCCAGACACGTGTCGTCGCAGTGAACTTGGCCCACCTGTCTGCTAGCATTTGGATACGCTGGGGAGAACGTAGCACAGAAACAGGGCACTTTTTCGAGACTGACAGGAACGGTGACTGCTGCGTGCACTTTAACGACGTGCAGATACAGTACATCGTGTACAAGAGTGCGTTTTGGTTTTTCAGAACAGGCGGACACAGAGCAGATGATCTGTACATACTGCGAGCATTTTGGGTGTGGGGGGGTACTGGGGACTGTGGTTTCCTCCCCGTCACAGCTGGGAGCCTTGAAGGGAACACTGCTTATTCACAAGTGACTCTGATATCTGAGAGGTGCACACCCAACCTCTTGGGTCTAGGCTGGGTCATCGGCCCCCGGCAGCACCCGGGAGGCTGTCCGCTGCAGAGACGGAAGCCCCTGCCGGCCATCAGGCGGAAGCCTGCCGGCATCGATGTCGTTTTCTGATGTCCCTGTTGGATGAGGGTAGACACCTGTGAAGTCAGATACTAGTCGTCGGGTGGACTGACTGACTTTTTTTTTTTTAATGTTTATTTAGTTTTTTTTTCTTTTTTTCTGAGAGAGAGAGAGAGAGAGACAGTGTGAGCAGGAGAGGGTCAGAGAGACAGGGATATACCGAATCTGAAGCAGGCTTCAGGCTCTGAGCTGTCAGCACAGAGCCCAATGTGGGACTTGAACCCATGAACCATGAAATCATGACCTGAGCCAAAGTTGGATGCTCAACCGACTGAGCCACCCAGGCGCCCCTTAATGTTTATTTTCAAAAGAGAGAGAGAGACAGACAGAGTGCCAGCAGGGAAGGGGCAGAGAGAGAGGGAGACACAGAATACGAAGCCGGCCCCAGGCTCCAGGCTGTCAGCATAGAGCCCCTATGTGGGGCTCAAACTCAGCAAACTGTGAGATCATGACCCGATCCAAAGTCAGACACTTAACAGACTGAGTTACCCAGGCGTCCCTGGACTTACTCCTTAAGTATTGCCTTCAGCTTCCTAACTTTACATGATCCAAACCCCTATTTAGGAAGGACTGCAGATGATTCAACATGAAAATTCATGGACTTGGGGTCTCCTTGTTTTATCAGACCTTCGATGGCTTGAGGGGATCTGGTCTTTCTCTTCTACTCTGTTTGGTAGAAGAGAATTCTGTGGTCCTTGAATTTAAAAACATTTTCACAACAAATGTCCTCCACATGTGTTGCCCATTCACTTTTGAGTAAGGTGAAGGTGAATGACAAAGGGACGGCTTGTTAGAAGTTTCACGTTATTTTCACGCACTTGCTTGTCCAGAGAGTATCTTCCATCAGCCAGGCGCTGTACTAGGCAGGGTCCTACATGAGGGCTTCCAGGAGGAGGAGCTGGTTCTGATTTGGGTTTGAATTCTTTCTTTAACGTTTTATTTTATTTTTTGAGGGCCAGAGCACGAGTGGAGGAGGGCCAGAGAAAGAGGGAGACACAGGATCCCAAGTAGGCTCCAGGCTCTGAGCTAGCTGTCAGCACAGAGCCCGATGCGGGGCTCGAACCCACGAACCCCAAGATTCTGAACCCAAGAACCTGAGCCAAAGTTGGACACTGAACTAACTCCCGATCATGACCTGAGCCAAAGTCAGACACTCAACGGACTGAGCCACCCGGGTGCCTTAGTTCTGATTTGGGTTTAAATGTCAATTTCATAATTTTCCCCAACTTCAACAATATGTAATTATTTCAGTTTTACAATCATATACTCATAAGCCTTTCTAGCAGTGAACCAAAAATAAGGCAGGACAAACTTTATCAGTTTCAAGGGAGTGTTCATTTAAAAGCTGCCCATTAAATTATGTAGTGGAATGAGCTTGTAGTTAAGAAAAAAATCTCTTACTAAAAAGACCGCTTCTTAAGCTCCGAGGGACATCTCTACTTCCAACGGCTTTGTGTTCCATTGAATTAAATCAGTTCACATCAGTGAAGTGTTAACTGATCCTAGTATCTAGCTGTCAATTAAATTGGAAAATCTACTTGTGGATTATAAAAACGGAGTGCCTTGCGTGCTCTTGGAACATAATAGTGTGCTTGGCTAGAAGGACCAGAAGGGGCTGTGTGGGTGGATGTGCTAGAGATGGCGCTCTGGGACTCTTTGATCTCCAAATTCCGGCTAGTTTTTTCCATGGCCGAGTGGCCGACAGCCTCCTGATGTCTGTGACAACAAATGACACATTGTACCGATAGAATTTGGGTAGAGTCATTTGGGGAATATTTGTTTCTTTAATGTTTTATTTATTTTTAGGAGAGAGAGAGAAACAGTGTGAGCAGGGGAGGGTCAGAGAGAGAGGGAGACACAGAATGTGAAGCAGGCTCCAGGCTCTGAGCCCAGGCAGTCAGCACAGAGCCCGACGCGGGGCTCAAACCCATGAACCGTGAGATCATGATCTAAGCGAAAGATGGACGCTTAACCGACTAAGCCACCCAGTCACCCGCGGGGAATATTTTTAAAAGCGTTTTTGGGGCGCTTGGGTGGCTCGGTCGCTGAAGCGTCTGACTCTTGATTTTGGCTCAGATCATGATCTCACGGTTCGAGAGTTCAAGCCCCGTGGCCGGCTCTGTGTCGAGATTGTGCAGCCTGCTCGGGATTCTCTGCCTGTCCCCTGTGTGCTCTCTGTCTTTCTCTCTCAAAATAAATAGGAGAGAGTTTGCCGTCTCCTCAGAAGTGTACAGCGGACGTTGGTGCTGATCTCACGTCCCCCCTTCCTCAGAGCACCCCCGTGTCCTCATGAAAATCTTCCCACTCTTGGGTCTTGTTAGGAGGACCCTCTGCTTGTCAGCATGCCCCTCTAAGGGTCAGCCAAATCTCTTTGCTTCCTGCCCCTGGCAGAGCCCTGGTCGTCTTCATGATCTCTTAGCCAATCTTTCCCTTTCCCTCTTCACTAAATACTTAATTTTGTAGTCACTGCTTAGATTCCTTTGCCGATGTCAAAAGATAGAGGTTTCCTGGTGGTGACACCTTGCAAAACTCTAGTAACGGTATCCCAACCAGGATACAGATGCGGATACGGTCAATAGACCGCGCCTTTCCATCACCGTGGGCATCCACGCTGGTTTCGCTCCCACCCCTTCCTGACTTCAAGCCCTAGCCACTGTTTCTACAATTGTATTTCAAGAATATTACCTGAATGGCATCGGCTGTTTTCACTGGGCATTATTCTTAGAGATTTGTCCAGGTTGCTGGACCCACAGTTCACTGTATTGCTCAGTAGTAATCCAGGCTATTTCTAAAAAAAAATTTTTTAATGTCTTATTTATTTCTAGGGGAGAGGGAGAGAGAGACAGTGTGAGCAGGGGAGGGTCAGAGAGAGAGGGAGTCACAGACTCTGAAACAGGTTCCAGGCTCTGAGCTGACAGTCTGCACAGAGCCCAACGCGAGGCTCGAACCCACAAACCGCGAGATCATGATCTAAGCGAAAGTCGGACGCTTAACCGACTATGCCACCCAGGCGCCACTGTTTCATATAATAATACATATTCATGTATATACATAATACATATTCATATACATAATACATATTCATGCATGTACATAATACATATTCATCCATTGATTCCTGACCAGCCAGTTTCTGCCCTGAGCCTCACTGCCTGCTTTCCTCTTCTTCACTCTCTGGAACCTTCTGGGGCAGTTCCCAGTGCCATGGTTTCCAAGATTCTCTACCTCCTTGTAATAGATTTCACTTCGCTCTCGAGAACCAGGCCCTCTCCGTCAGAGCCGTAAATGATCGAGAGCCCAGGGACTGGCGGGTCAGATGGGTGCCGCTCGAGCTAACCGCTCGGCCAACAGGCTGGATCTCAAACAGCAGTGCAGTTCTTAGCACTCCGATGTCTGAGACCATTGCCCCATCGTACAGCATTTGCCTACCAGGTCTGTGTGGAGACGATGCCGTCATTCAGATGCACATAGAAAGATGTGGAAAGTTCCAGGATTTCTATGTGCTCTGTGAAAATACTGCGGCTCTCACTCTTGGTAACACTGTATTCTTTCAGCTTTTGCTTTCTGTGCTTCCTCTGTCCTGCCTTTATAAAGATAAAACGTTGAGGGGCGCCTGGGTGGCTCCGTCGGTTGAGTGTCCGACTTAGGCTCAAGTCCAGATCTCATGGTTCATGAGATCAAGCCTCGCATCGGGCTGTGTACTAACAGCTCAGAGCCTGGATCCTGCTTCGTTTCCTGTGTCTCCCTCTCTCTCTCTGTCCGTCCCCCATTCGTGTTCTGTATCTCTCTCAATACTAAATAAACATTTGAAAACAAAATTTTTAAAGATAAAAAGTTGAAAATCTCCTGTAGTAAAACCCTGTCATTGACTGTTGAGCCTGGGATTTGAGCCTGGGATTAGAGCCGAGTTGACTAGAATCTTTTATCCCTTCAGCTTCTAGTTGTGAAGTAACAGGAGTTCACTGTATTAGAGAAGGGTGTCATTGCCTCATTCTGCTCCTTTGAAGAGTTATGGCCCCGCAGAAAGGGCCTGCCCATTAAAAGCAGTTTCTAGCGAAGATAGAGATTTAGTGGAGGCAGGACGTGACCATCAGCGGCCGAGCCGGTCACACCTTTGGGGACGTTAGTGCCCGAGAAAAGGCCATGTGACAGAAGCCAAACCCACCTGTCCCCCCCAACAACACGTTCCTCTGAAGATGACCCATTGCAGTGTTCAGTTAACTAGATTTATTTTCCATGTTGTGGTCTCTTGTTTATTTTTTGCGAGAGCTTGAGTGAGCAGGGCAGGGGCGGAGAGAGAGGGAGAGAGAGAGAATCTGCTCTGTCCGAGCAGAGCCAGATGCGGGGCTCCAGCTGGCGAAACTGTGAGATCACGACCTGAGCGGACACCAAGGGTTGGACGCTCGGCCGACTGAGCCCCCCGCGCGAAGAAGGGCCGTCCTCCGTCCTCCAGGCCTCTGTAGCCCCAGGGGGACCCCAACTGTCACAGTGGCCCCGCTCAGCACCTGTCCCGCTCCTTGCTGGCTTTTCGTGGCATCTGGGGCTGAATTCTTACCGCCAGCACCTTGAGTTTCTGTTTGAGCCGGGTGTGCCGAAGCCGCCTTGCTTTCTGTGACCCGCAGTCCGCTCCCCTCTCCCCCACCCCGACACACCTCACAGCTCAGTAACGCACAAATCTGCATCAACGGCTCTTTTCAAGACCGTTGAATTAGACCCACGGTGACAATGACTGTACAATTGGAGTTTGGAGATTGTAGAGCTGAGAGATCTCAAGTACAGTCGGGATCGAATTGCCGATTTTGATGGGTAGGGAAACAAAGGGCCTGGAAAGGTCAGTGGTGTGAGCCGAGTGTGTGTTGTGTGTGTTTGGATCCCTGGGGAAAGCTGGAAATTTAAGAGCTTTCTTCAGTCCCTGGCATCCAGCCTGTGAGCTTTCAGCGGTGGATGCTTCAGTCCCCTTGTCTGCCCTACCCTGCCCCCCACATGCAATTTAGAACAATCCAGAAGGCATCTTGAAAGTTCCGAGGACGTACTCTTGGGCTTTGCAGATTACTTCTTTTAAGAGGAAAGGAAAGCCTGTTTTCCTATGGCTGTTTCTTGGGGCGCCTGGGGGGCTCAGCTGGTGAAGCATCTGACTGACTCTTGATTTTGGCTCAGGTCATGAGTTCACAGTTTGTGAGTTCAAGCCCCACTTCAGGCTCTGTGCTGCCGATACGGAGTCGGCTTCGGATCTCTCTCTCCCTCTTTTCTCTGCCTCAACCTGCTCGTGCTCTAGCTCTCCGTCTTCCAAAATAAATAAACATTAAAAAAGACTCGAAGGTCTATGGACGTCGGGGCACCTGGATATTCAATCCGTTAAGCATCCAACTTTGGGCTCAGGTCATGATCTCGTGGTTTGTGAGCTCGAACCCCGTGTTGGCTTTGCGCTGACAGCTCAGAGCCTGGCGTCTGCTTCAGATTCTGCGTCTCCCTCACTCTCTGCCCCTTCTCCTGCTTGTGCTCTTTCTTTGTCTCAAAACTAAATAAACGTTAAAAAAAAATTGGGATCACGCTATGGAAAGTTGGATTATATTAAATTGAGAAAAGTCTGAATCAATAGGAACATAAGATTCTGATCTCACTATAAAATCTTCCTCAATGATTTTGATTCCAAGTAAAAATGACACCAATGATTTTACCATGTTTCATGTCAAAACCATATCAAAGAATGTTGTACGTGATAGGGAGGTATTCAAGGACCTGTGTTTCTTTTTTAAAAAAATATTTTTTAAATATTTCTCTCTCAGAAAAATAGATTTCTGAGAGAGAGAAAGAGAGGCAGCGTGCGCAGGGGAGGGCCAGAGAGAGAGGGAGGCACAGAATCTGAAACCGGCTCCAGGCTCTGAGCTGTCAGCACAGAGCCCGACACGGGGCTCAAACCCACGAACCGTGAGTTTATGACCTGAGCTGAAGTCGGACGCTTAACCGACTGAGCCACCCAGGGGCCCCTAAAAAATATTTTTAATGTTTACTTTTGAGAGACAGATATAATGTGAGCAGGGGAGGAGCAGAGAGAGAGAGGAGACACAGAATTGGAAGCAAGCCTAGGATCAAGCTGTCAGCACAGAGGCCGATGCAGGGCTCAAACCCACCAACTGGGAGATCATGACCTAGCTGAACGTCAGATGCTGCAAGTCGGATGATTAACTGACTGAGCCCCCAGCCCCCGAGATCTCTCTTTAAATGAGAGCAAGACCATTCACTTTTTTCTTACTTATGTTTAAAATTTTTCAAATAATAAGCTGTCCACTCTTTTTTTTATAAATTTTTTTAATGTTTTATTTATTTCTAGGAGAGAGAGAGACAGCGTGAGCAGGGGAGGGTCAGAGAGAGAGGGAGTCACAGACTGAAACAGGCTCCAGGCTCTGAGCTGGCAGTCAGCACAGAGCCCGACGCGGGGCTCGAACCCACGAACCGCGAGATCATGACCTAAGAGAAAGTCGGACGCTTAACCGACTAAGCCACCCAGGCGCCCCTGTCCACTCTTTTATAAAGAGAAAATGTGGCATTTCTGTCTTACATCCTACATGTCAAATATAGCGAAAAGAACCTCTGCCCGTTGTGTTAAAATATTTTAGCTGTCTTTGGAATCGGTCACTGTTACTAAGCTGACTTTGTTTTCCAGATCCTTGGGCAGAATGGTTTTTATAGTCTGTCACAGGAGATAGCTGCTTCCCTGCTCTGTTGAATAGTGATTTAAAAATCCCAAGTAGTCCCACATCAGCCCTAACAGACACATACACGTTTTACATCAAATTTTGCCGCTCAAAGGACTGGATAAAGCACAAGAGACGGCATGACGCCAGACTGCAGGTAGCCTAAAAAACGACTTTGCTGAGAGTTTGGCTGTATTGTGGTAAACTCCCGAGACTGAGGAAGAGATGGGGACTCCATCGATCCTCAGCATATGCAACCCCAGGGGTGTGTTGGGCCCTTATCTCTGTGCCTTGCCTCTATACACTGTTGCCTATCATAAACTAAGCGTGTAAAATTAACTCAGTGTGGGGGCGCCTGGGTGGCTCAGTCGGTTAAGTGTCCAACTTCAGCTGGGGTCATGATCTCATTGTTCGTGGATTTGAGCCCCGCATCGAGCTTTGTACTAACAGCATGGAGCCTGCTTTGGGCTCCTTGCCCTTCCCCTGCTCATGCTCTTCCTGCCTCCCTCTCTCCCTCCCTCCCTCTCTCTCTCTCAGAAATAAAGATTAAAAAACAAAAAAGTGCTCTGAACTTGCTCTGCCTTGGCTGAGGCTGTGGCCGCTGCTGTGTCAGGAGAGTTACGTCGTTTTATTTGAGTCTCCTGTTTCCCTTCAGACTTAGGAATATTTCCATATTTGCTCCCAAAGCTGTGATTGAACTTGGGAGAAACAAACAACATGAAGGATGGAAGGTTTTGCCTGGACAAGTTGGGTGCTGGAACAAGTCGGCAAAGAGTTTCCCGGTTTTCATGCGATCTCATTAGGACTGGAGTAGCTGGAGTCTTCAGTGTTTTTCTTTTTCATGACCTACACCGGCTCCAACTTAGATAATAGTTTGGCTAACTTTGCTTTGATTCGGACTTGAGTTCACTGTGGATAAATAATGTTACTGATGAGCCGGGGACCGTGGTTAGTGTAATAAAATCCTGCTTTCATGTGCTCTCGTGTATATTTAAATACTTCGATTTTTGTCAGTATCACCCCCGCTTCCATCCAGGGTTTTTTTGTTTTGGTTTTGTTGTTTGTTTTATGTTTGTTTGTTCTCACAGTGCTTTTGCCATCAAGGAGTACAGGAATTAGACGAACAGAAATGTAATGACTTCTCAGAGCTACGAGATCTTTTTTTTTAGGGCATTCGCAGGTTGTGTTAGTTTTTTTTTTTAATACAGTTATTTTTTATTTTTATTTAAAAAATTTTTTTTCATGTTTTTGTTTATTTCTGTGAGAGAGAAAGAGAGACAGTGTGAGCAGGAGAAGGTCAGAGAGAGAGGGAGACAGAATCCAAAACAGGCTCCAGGCTCTGAGCTGTCAGCACAGAGCCCGACACGGGGCTTGAACCCATAAACTGTGAGATCATGACCCGAGCCGATGTTGGACACTTAACCTACTGAGCCACCCAGGCGCCCCTGAATTATTAGAATTTTTAAAACATTTTTTAACCTTTATTTTTGAGAGACAGAGCATGAGTGGGAGAGGGGCAGAGAGAGAGGGAGACACAGAATCTGAAACAGCCTTAAGGCTATGAGCTAGCTGTCAGCAGAGAGCCTGACCCGGGGCCCAGACCCATGAACCGTGAGATCATGACCTGAACCGAAGTCGGATCCGCAACCAACGGAGCCATCCAGGCGCCCCTACGGTATTTTTTTGGAGTTTCTTTTTTTTTTAAAGAGAGAGAGAGAGAGCACAAGCTGCAGGTGGGGTGGACAGAAAGAGGGAGACAGAAACCACAGCAGGCTACGAGCTATCAGCCAAAGTTGGATGCTTACCTGACTGAGCCCCCCCAGGTGCCCCTTAAATACAGTCATCAATAAATAAGTCATGTAGGTTTTCTTAGCGTGTTTCTGAGACGTAATAAACTATGTGTCTCAAAATAAATAACATTTTAAAATATTTAAATTTTTTTTGCTGTTTAGAACTATTCCCTTTATTGATTTTCAAGTTATAAAAGGAGAAGGATCTGGATTTGTATTTTATTTATTTTGTTTATTTTGAGAGAGAACATACGTGGAGGGGAGGGACAGAGAGAGAGAATCCCAAGAAGGTTCCACGTTGTCAGTGCAGAGCCCTATATGGGGCTCAAACTCATGAACCATGACTTGAGCCAAAACCAAGAGTCAGAAAGTTAATGGGCTGAGGTACCCAGGTGCCTGGATGCGCTCATGTGACTGCCCCGCGTTCACGTGACGACTGGCCCACGTGACCGTGAAGCCCATACTGCTGCGCTCATGTGACTTCCGCGGTCACGTGGGCCGGGCCTCCGTGTTTCTGTTTACAGCTCTGCCTGTTCACCTGGCCTCCGCACCCTGTCTTCCTCTTCTGTCGGGCTTTTCCCTGGACACTCGTTGGCCGCCTCCCCCTCGTCACCCAATCGTGTCATCCCTTTGTGTACCTCATCGGCCTGGCTCTGGCCACGACCTGCCTTGGTCCCTTGTGCCGACCACATCTGCCTTTCTTTGTTACAGGGGTTCGTGACCAGCTCTCCTCTTACAGAGGCTGCAAGGAGTGTGTTCGAGTCGTCAGAGCCGCCCTGGTTCTCCTAATGAGACCGGAGCCCGTGACGTGGGGGGTGGTTTATCTTGTTAGTGTTTCGGGGCACTGTTTTATCTTCGCTCTCACGTTTTGATCTTGGTTGTCAACCATGAGGGGAAAACAAGAGTTTTTTCTTTCACAGTTGAGATTGTGTTGATTCGTACACAGATGTTTCATTTTGTGCAGTTGTTTTTTTACTAAAGTTGACTTAATTATTTTGAGGGAGAGAGAGTGCCCTCGCAGGGGAGGGAGAGAGAATCCCAAGCAGGCTCCACACTGTCAGCACACAGCCAGACACGGGGCTGGAAATCTTGAACAGCAAGATCATGACCTGAGCTGAAATCAAGAGTCACTTAACCCACTGAGCCCCTCAGACACCCCTCAGGTTTGCAGTTTTTAACACAGATACCAAAGACCTGAAAAGATGTGGTCTGTGATCTTATCTAAATTGTTATTCTGGTCACTTTCCAGCTTGAAATGGGGAGGCAGGTTTTCCTTAAGAAGCTGTCAAATACCAGTATCTGTGTGTTGATAATCTTTTCAATCACGCCAGTCCGAAACATGACATGTTCAGTCGTTCAGGTTTCCTGGGCACACCCACACAGTCTTTAGGGAAACTGGGCCAGTGTGCTCAGGAGCTGAGAGAGCCAAGATCAAGGAACCGTTTTCTTCAGGAAATGTGGGGGATAGAGGTAACTGTCGATGTTTGAGACCCATTAAATACACGACCGTGCCTCCAAATTGCCATGCTTTGTACTGTCGCCTGTGAAAACTGCTCCCCTCCTGTCGGATATCTAGGTGACCCCCCCCCCGCCAGAGCCTGTGAGGTTCCATAGACATACTCTTTTCTGGTTGTGCCAAAAAATATAAATATAAAAAATATAAATATAAATGTACCAAAAATAGAAATATTCCCAGAGCTGGTAAAAAGCTTACATTTCCGAATCGCAGTGAAAACCCCATCTGGGTTCTATAAGGAGATGGGCCCACCAGTAACGTGGCGGGGACCTTCGACCGAGTGTCCTTCACCTCTGCCTCTCGAGAGGCCAGACTCTCCGGAGGCTTTCTTTCCTCTGTTTCCTCAGGTAGATCTGTAGTTTCTTGGTCAGTCCCTTCTGCCTCTTTTCCCGTTTGTTTGCACTTATTGTTTGAAGAGGTTTTGCTTCATTTCCACTTTTGCTGGTGCAGGTTTTAGCTGGCAACTTGCGTTTCAACTTCCTCCCTCCACCCGAGATGACCCTTCTGTCGGGCACCTTGGTTGTGGAGAGGGTGCCAGTCTGTGCTGAGATGCCTGAGAGAAAGAGCCTTCTAGAAGCTATGCTGCCCAGCTGGTGTGGCTTCTCCCGCCATGGGGGTGGGGTGGGGGGGCCGTAATTATTACTTGTTAGAGTCTCCGACACATTTAGGTCGAAGTTTCTTATTTTCAGTGGGCTTGTCCGGTACCAGAGATACCCAGAGATACGCACTCAGATTATTTCACCACTTGATACTTCCCCTGGATGAGTCAGGTTTCCTCTCCCAAGCTTCTGGGTTCCAGGAGAGTGAGTAACGTCATTAAATGAAGCAGCCAGAAGCCATAACTTTAGGGGTGGCCCAGTCTGACAAAAGGCGCTGCTTTGTCATGCACTCCCTATTGTCTGGACCGCTCTGGAGATAGAAGTGATAAGCTGCAGGTTTGACTCACGGCCTTTGAAATAGGATATTGGCCTCAGTGTGGGTCTTCCTCCTTTCGTTTTGATCTCTGGCCAGTGTGACTTTTTGAATCACTGGAGCATAACACTTCGGCTCCACTGGCTCCTTGCCTGTGGCCCATCGCGTCCACGTGTGACCACTTCGTTAGGCCCTTCCTCACAGCATCTAGACCCTTTTCCTGCTCTCCTTTTCTCTGCCCTGTGTTGCTCTGAGCCGTCGGTTCTGTCCAGTGCCAGGTTGGAGGTAAGGACCTTCTCCGTTGCCATCCTGTTCTCCGGCAGAGGTTCGTTTTACACGTACCTACAAGATTCATCTTCCACAAATACTTGCCTGAATGCTGTCCTTTTCCTACTTCCACATCTCCTTTCTCTGGGCCTTCACTGCCTACAGGATATTGTCCAGATTCTGATTTAAGGTCAAGTTCCTAATCTTCCCCGTTCTGCCCTTATCTTCAAACGCTCCCTTGTGAGAGCTTTACAGCCTGCCAGGCCGACATTCCTTTGACACGCCTGGGGTTCCTGCCTCTGCCGCTGCCTTCACATCAAGACCCCTCTTTGGAATGTCCTCCCCCAGACACACACTCCCTTTCAAGTCGTGTTCATGGACCTTCCTATTTTGTGAAGCTGCACTTCCGCCTCGAGACAGAGGTGAATGTGGCCCCTCGTGTGCATTGGACGCGATTCCTTTCAGTGTATGTCTGGTCTGCAACCAGACCCGATTCTTTTGCCTCCATGGGTCTTTGCTCCTGATCATGTGGAACGTCTGTCAAAAGAAGTATGAAAACTTTGTTCCAAAATACTTGGGGCAGCCAGGTGTCGGTTCAGAGTCAGACTTTGGCTCAGCTCATGATTTCATGTTTCTGGGTTCGGGCCCCGCATCGGCTCTGAGCTGATAGCATGGAGCCTCTCTGGGTTCTCTGGAAGCGGGTCGCTTCCGGACGTGGCAGGGTTTGTGTCTGCCTGCCTCCGTTGTGCGGGGCGCTTTTCCGAGTCCAAGCTGGTGCCCGCGGCCGGCACTGCCCTGCTGGTGGCTCCCACCCTCCGCGCACCGCAGGCGGCTGCCCCTCCGGGTTAGCCAGGTAGGGTCCCGGGTAGCCTGTGGCCCTGGGACGGAGCGACCGTCAGTGCTCCATGTTCAGTGGCACTGTAAAATGCTGGCGGGCACAGCCCTTATGCTGTGCTGCCCGCACAGACTTCAGGGCTGCCCTTCCCAAGTTCAAGCCTAATCCGCTCGAGCTGCTGTGAGACGTCTGGCGGCGGGGGTGGGGGGGGGGTGGGGGTGGGGGGGGCGTGGCATGTTTTCAGGGCTGCTTTCTCTTTCACAGCTGCTTTCCCCAGGGGCGCGCTAACTATCAAAGAGAACCTTTCTCTTGGCGAGGAAGCCCAGGGCGGGGTGCAGGGGGGGAGGGTAACACCGCAGCTACTTTGTCTCCCAAACCCACACCTGTGTTTTCTGGGGAGTGTAGGTGGAGTGTGCCGAGGGCGGGCGGAGGAGGCCCTGGAACGCAGAAGGCCCTTACACAGGAGACACTTGACAAGTCTTCGCCCACGAGAGGAAGGAATGTGTTGGTCTCCGGGTGAAGCCAAAGTGGGTGACAGGTCTCTGAGGTGTCCCCTCCAGGGCGCGCTGCCTTAACAAGTGTCCTGAGACCCTGCAGGTCATTAGTCACGGCGGTTTTGCCTAAAGATGCTCTCTCGCGGTACTTGGCTTCAAGATAGTCACTGGAGGGAGGACACTTAGGTTCCTACCTCAGGGTCAGAATCTTTCCTCATCAGGCACAGAGGCACGTGTGACTTTTACGACGCTAGATGCGTCTCACACAAAACTTACCATTGTAACCACTTGAGAATGTGTCATCCAGGGGCGCCTGCGTGGCTCCGTCGGTTACGTGTGGACTCGTTTCAGCTCAGGTCATGATCTTACGTTTCGTGTGTTCGAGTCCCGTGTGTTCTGTGCTGACAGGGAGGAGCCGGCTTGGGTCTCTCTGTCTCTCTCCCTCTGAATAAATGAACTGAAAAACGCTTCTGTTCTGTGGCTTCTTCCCGGTCCCTGGCCCTTGCGTGTTCCAACGTGTCTCCAGAATGCTCTCCAAAAAGCAGGCTCCGCACCTCCAGTGCAGGGCTCAGACTCCTGCACTGTGCGATCATGACCTGAACGGAAATCAGGAGTTGGATGGTTAACTGAGTGGGCCACCCACGCGCCCCCAGGTCTGCATTTTAAACCCTGGAAGATTTATGTGCATATTACAGTTTGGGAAGCATTGGTCCCTGAGCCTAGAAATGTCTTCGAGGTGAGAACTACATTTTGCAAGACCCACCCTCCAGTATCTAGCAGTTTCTGGTGCATAGTACTTGCTGAGGAGATACTTATTAAAAGAATAAATGCAAACTCTGAACTCACCCACAGGATGGCTCTCATGCCCTCACACCACCAAAGCATCTATTGGAATTCAGGCAATAGTTTTAGCTACAGTCCCAAGCCACTATCTGCGTATGTTCTGTGTTCTAGATTTTACCCTCCAAATTGGGTACTTAGTGCTTGAGAGGAGAGGTAGGAGGAGATGACTCCTTGAATGACATGCCTTGAGGGTCTGCAGCCTCCGGGTCCCTGTTTGAGGGACAGGTACTGGTCTGGCCCCCAGCCACCACAGAGCTGCCGCCTCTGGGAGTGCCCCCGCCGGACCGTTGGTCTGCTTCCCCTCAGGGCTTTCCCAGTACAGACAGGGTCCCTGGTCCTCCTCGTCGGGGTGAACTTTGCCGGCACTGCCTTCTGCGATGCTCATCCTGTCTCCTGGATCTCCTGTGTGTTTGTCCAGCCCCTCTTTCACTAAAGCTCTAATTGTTGGGGGCCCAGGATCTCATTCTCTTTGGTGATCTGCCCATGGCTCTGTCTTCTGTCCAGGCAGCTTCCTTCAGTCTCCCCACCCCTCCAAAATTTGTGGGGTTTTTAAAGTTTTATTTATTCTTGAGAGTGTGGGTATGCGCAAGCAGGGTGGGGCAGAAAGAGAGACAAACAGAAAGGAAGCAGGCTCCAGGCTCAGAGCTGTCAGCACAGAGCCCAACACGGGGCTCGAACTCACAAACCGCAAGATCATGACCTGAGCCACCCAGGTGCGCTGCCCTTCAAATCTTTACTTGCCTTCTGCTCAGGTCACTCCATGGGTAGGCCACCTTTCCCTGGAGACTTCTCCCACAGCCAGCTGCCCACCGGGCCCTCCACCCGGACAGCCCCTTGGCCTCTTGCACAGGACGTGGCAAAAACCCAAGCTCTCCACCGAGTCGCCTGCACCTTGACTGCACCTGGTTGAGTGTGTAATCCTGGGCGGGTGGACACTTACCTACCATCTGTCTGTTATTACGTTGGGAGAAAATTGTCTAGACTTTTGAAACCAGTTATTAAGAAAAATATGAAACCATCCATTCAGTTAAGGAGTCGTTGTTTACTTCCATTGATGGTGTTGACTGGCCATGAATAATTGCTTGGTTAGCCCAGGAGTTTGGCCACCCGTGGATTAAGGAGGTTCTAAGAAAGTATCTGTGCTTGCAGAACTGAGGCATGGAAGTTGCTTAGGACCCAGGTGTGTAACCCAGAGGCAGGATGCACTGCTCTACTGCTCTGCGAGGACTTGGTAAGGAATTGTTAGGTTGTGCCTCACAAAGTCGAGCAGTGAACTTTCATACTGTCCACAGATACACTCATAACCATTAACTTTGTTCACTGCCTTTCCTAGCAGTTTGTAAAGATAATTGCTTTTTGCTATGAAACTGGGGTTGGCAAACTTTGCTTTGTGACAAGCCAAGTAAATATTCTTGGCTCTGTGGGCCAGGCTACTCAGCTCTGGCTTGTACCAATAAGTAAACAAGTGGGTGTGGTTCTGTTACGGTAACATTTTATTTACAAAAATAAAAAAAGGCATCTGGCTGGATTTTGCTCATGGGCCAGGGTTTGCCAAGCGCTAGCAGAGAAAGCAGGCGCACTTAATTTTCGCTGAATTGATTATTACTGTATGGAAAAAAAACAAAACTAGGTTTAGGATCTAAAGATCAGTATTTCTCGGGGCGCCTGGGTGGCTCATTTGGCTGAGTGGCTGGCTCTTGATTTTGGTTCAGGCCATGATTTCATGGTTCAGGAGTTTGAGGCGTAAGTGGAGCTCTGCATTGACATTGTAGAGCCAGCTTAGGGTTCTGCCCTGTTCTCTCTGCCCTTCCCCTGAGTGTCCACTGTCTTTTTCTCTCTCTCAAAATAAATAAGCATTTTTTAAAATGCCACATGTTGTAGGGTTCTTTTTATTTGTTTAGGTGTGCATTTAACTTTTTAAATTTATTTTGAGAGAGAGAGAACACAAGTGAGGGTGGAGCAGAGAGAGAGGGAGAGAGAATCCCAAGCAGGTTCCATGCTGCCTGTGCAGAGCCTGATGCAGGGCTCAGTCTCATGAACCATGAGATCATGACCTGAGCCAAAATCAAGAGTTGGATGCTTAACCCACTGAACCACCCAGGTGCCCCATTGTTCATTTATTTTGAGAGAGCAAGACAGAGAGAGACAGAGACAGAGAAACAGAGCCCCTTGGGAGGGGCAGAGAGAGGGGGAGAAAGAGAGCATTCCAAGCAGACCCCACACTGTCAGGACAGAGCCCAATGCAGGGCTCGATCCTACAAACTGTGAGATCATGATCTGTGTCAAAAGCAAGAGTCAGACGCTTAACAGAGGCACCCAAGTGCCCCTTAGGATTGTTTTATGTGAGCTATTCCAGCATAGGCAAATGCATAGAGGCAGGAAGTGGGTTAGTTGGCGCCTGGGGGGAGGGGATCAGGAGGTGGCTGCTCACCGCTACCAAGTTTCTTCTAGGTGTAGAGAAGTGTTCTAATGCGGCGCGATGGTTGCACAATTCTGTGAATATACTAAAAGCCTATTCACTTGTATATTTACACGGGTGAGGTTTGTGGTATTTGAAGTCTGTCTCAGTAAAGCAGTTACAGGAAGCTAGGCATGGATGAAGGGACGAGAAATCGTATGTGATAACACAACCCATCATTCTTGTTTGGATAAAGGAAGTCCAGAAAAGGGCCTGGATCTTTAGATCCACCGTTCGGGGTCATGCGTGGTCTGCAGCGCGCACACTCTTTCCTGTTCCCTCGGTGAATATGGCCCGCGTCCTTGCAGAGGCCCTGCTGGCTGACGGATGGGTCTCCCGTTCACCAGATAGGAATCCGTGCAGCCGCAGGGCCAGATGGGGTCCTGGCCGGTCCCAGAGCCGGTCATAGAGCCGTGGGCAGCACCCGCCACAGGCACGGCGCTCCCGGCCGACTTCTGGGGACTTGCTCTGACTGTTGGGAGGCTCATGGCACGTGGGTCTTTGTTGCAGATTGAAGAAGGAAGTAAAGCTGCGGCAGTGGACAAGTTACTGGCCGGGGACGAGATCGTCGGCATCAACGACATTGGTCTCTCAGGGTTTCGACAGGAGGCGATTTGTCTGGTGAAGGGCTCTCATAAAACCCTGAAGCTGGTGGTGAAAAGGTAAGACCCACACTTCATGCTGTGTTAACACAACAGAAGTGAGTAAAATAGCAAAGGGTGAAGCCAAGTCTGCTGCTCTCTATCACTGTAAGCACATCCCACTTTGGACGTAGGTTGTGTGTGTGTGTGTGTGTGTGTGTCTGGGTCTGGGTCCACGTGCATGCGCGTGCATAAACATAAAATTCCATTTCTTGGCCAGGGATGATCCAGCATCAAAAACTTAAAAGATACCTTCTTCTATCACTGTGGATTGTTTATTTGCTATGTTAAGTGAATTTGAACGCTCTTTTCTTTCTTTCTTTTCTTTTTTAACTTAAAGTCAATTTAGTTAACATACACTGTAGTCTTGGCTTCAGGAGTAGAACCCAGGGATTCATCACTTACATACAACACCCAGTGCTCCCCAACAAGGTCCCTCCTTAGTGCCCATCACCCATTTCCCCTCCTCCCCATCCACCCTCAGTTTGTTCTCTTTATTTAAGAGCCTCTTATGGTTTGCCTCCCTTTCTATTTTTATGTTATTTTTATGTTATTTTTCTTCCTTTCCCCTGTGTTTGTTGTGTTTTTTTTTTAATTTTTTTAAAAATTTATTTCTAGGAGAGAGAGAGAGAGAGAGAGAGGGACAGCGTGAGCAGGGGAGGGTCAGAGAGAGAGGGAGTCACAGACTGAAACAGGCTCCAGGCTCTGAGCTGGCAGTCAGCACAGAGCCCGACGCGGGGCTCGAACCCACGAACCGCGAGATCATGACCTAAGCGAAAGTCGACGCTTAACCG
>JAESUZ010001018.1:0-142559 GCA_017311185.1 Proteles cristata cristata | reverse complement strand
TTGGTGTGATAGAAAGGAATTCTATTTTTTTATTTTTACTTTATTATTTTTTAATTAGGCCACATGCCCAACTTGGCATTTGAACTTAAAACCCTGAGATTTAGAGTCTCATGTTCTACCTACTGAGCCAGCTGCCCCCCACCCCCACCCCCATTCTGCATCTCTAATTCCAGCAGCTATTGGGATCGGAGGAGCCAGATAGGAGTGTATGACTGGACTGGCACAAACCATTTGTTTAACAAATGTTCATAGAATACTAGGTGCCGGGGTTTAAGGCAAGTATTTGGAAGTACAAATGTGAACTTGACCCAGTTCCCGAGACCAGAGACTTTACAGTAGTCTAGTGGAGAGACAGAAAACTGCAGGACAGGCCGCTAAATCACATTAGAGTCCACATCGTGTTCCCGAGTGATGACATTTTTGAAATCAGCAAAGAGACTGGAAAGGAAAGCAGCAAAGAAGGAGAGAGAAGTGCACATGCATGTAGAATACCCGAGATGGTCAAGTAAACATGAACATGAAGATTTTCTGGCAGATGCAGGCTTGTCTCTAAAGGCAGATCCTACAGGAGCCTGGATGCCAACATAGCAGGTGAATGGAAGCCCCACCCCACTGAGGAAGTAAGGGATAAAGGACCTGGCTCGCTCATTCATTTTTCACATAAATAGGATGACTTCTTTTAGACAGCTTCACAACTTACTACTGCTTCAGTTCAGATATAAACCCAACGACCCCAGTTATAAAGAGGGTTTGCAAGACAGAGTAGTTGGGTGGCCAGAGTTCCCAGAGATTTATTCCTTACCCTGGCAAGGTGGACATGTTCTAGAGCCAGGCAGCTGAGGGCTGGCTGCCAGATAAGTAGGCTTGGGTCTCAGCTCTGCTACCGAGAGAAATATTTCCATCTCTGTGAGCCTTTCTCCTGATCTGCAAAATGGGAAAACAATAGTAGCTTCCCTGCAGGATTCTCTGGGCTTAAGTGAGATAATGTAGGTGGAGCACATCATGTTAGCCATTATTAGAGACTACTCTACAAGGGATAATGAAAGTGCAAGACAGGAAATAAAACTTTGAATTAAAAGACAAAATCAGAGTGAGCTTGGGTGTCCTCCTGTGTGGCCTTCTCCATATCCAGGCTCCATATACATTCAGGGCTAAGTCATTTACTTGCCTTTTTAAGAACCTACTTCCAATGAAATACAGACCTTAGAGGAACTCTGGTGGGTGTGCTTGCTGTTTCCTCCAACCTTTCACACTGGACAATCACTTTATTTCCTTTGAAAATGTTTTCAAGTCCAAATGAATGCTTTATAGAGTTCAGATGTAGGAAAGCCCTAAACTTGATCACTTGGTAGATTACCTCCTTTGACAACCCAGGGTGATGCTGGGAAATCGAGTGATTCGTTAGTGAGTTATCAGGTTATTTTTTTCCTTCCCAGGCACTCTTGTATTTCCTCATTGGAATTTTTTATTTGTTAATATCATGCAGTGAGAGACAGTAGAAGGTATGTGCAGGTGTAGTAGAAACTCCCAGAAATAGATGGAAGTTGAGATTATTTAGCAATGTGTAATTTAAATCTCATGTGATCATTTGTTTTTTGTTTTTTTTTTTAAAATTTTTTTAATGTTTTTTATTTATTTCTAGGAGAGAGAGAGAGAGAGACAGCGTGAGCAGGGGAGGGTCAGAGAGGGAGTGACAGACTGAAACAGGCTCCAGGCTCTGAGCTGGCAGTCAGCACAGAGCCCGACGCGGGGCTCGAACCCACGAACCGCGAGATCATGACCTAAGCGAAAGTCGGACGCTTAACCGACTAAGCCACCCAGGCGCCCCTCATGTGATCATTTGTATCCAAGTTCATCAAATTATTGACTCTTAGAGTCCCAAAAGGGGACTAATCTAATGGTTCCCAATCTGTTTCATAGAACACTATTCTTTAGATGTTGGTAGGTTTCTGTGAAAAAAGTTGCCATTAGTAAGTTTTCGAAGTGCTGTGTACTATCTTTCATACTTGGAGAATCTCACTGCACATTATCATGAGAAAGCCCATTGAACCTTTTTGAGAGTTTTCAAACTGATTTGACCATAGGCCACCCCCTCTTGTTTCTCTAACACATGTTAATATCCATAAGGAAAGTGTATATTAGGGTATGGTTTTGGAAAAGCTATGTAGGGACAATGGCTTAAAGTTTCCATTTTTAAGTCTTATGTGGGTTTCATTTTACTGTGACATCCCAAAGTGTCATCTAGGTGCAGGGGGTATGGTTCTGGTGATGTCTCTCTTCTTCCAGGTGTTATATCACGCTGGCTCAAGCTCTGGGAATGAGCATGGGAGGAGCTCCCACTGGGCCCGCGGGAACGGGCAAAACAGAAACTACTAAAGATATGGGTCGGTGTCTGGGGAAGTACGTAGTGGTTTTCAATTGTTCTGACCAGATGGACTTCCGAGGACTTGGACGGATTTTTAAAGGTGAGGGTTATATTTTGTATTGGATGAGACATTTAAAGATAAGGTGGAATATCCAGTTTAGATTATTTTTCAACAACTGCCTATGTATTTCAGTGTCATTTTTCAACTTTGTACAACTTTTTGGAAAATCTGAATCTTAACTGTTGCCGTGTGCATCACATGTCAACATCACTTGCCATCGTAATGTTTCTTTATCCGTGCAGGTTGGCTGTTGACAGATAGAGTGCCACATTGTAAGTTATTTTGGGGCCACTTTATGCATGATCTATTTGTTCAAGTTTATTTTTGAACAGACTTATCTCTGGCTTGTCCTGGCAGCTGCAAAATGCCCTTTTCCTTGGCTTTCTGAAATTATATACTAATTGGATTTTCTATTTAATTTCCCTTCGAAGGACTAGCACAGTCTGGATCCTGGGGTTGTTTTGATGAATTTAACCGTATCGATTTACCAGTTCTGTCAGTGGCAGCCCAGCAAATTTCCATTATTCTGACATGTAAAAAGGAACGCAAGAAGTCTTTTATTTTTACCGATGGAGATAATGTGACTATGAACCCTGAATTCGGACTTTTCCTGACCATGGTAAGGAACCATAGGAAGAGCTGCTGAATTTCAGCCTTGATCTCACACCTTTCATGCATTTCCCTCGTCTTAGGTCCCTTATTTTTGATGAATGGAAGTTGGAATGGTAATTTGAACTCCTGTGTGAAAGCCTTTGGTGTTAAACAAAGCTCATGTTAATAACCTGTGATATAGTCTCTCCAGTTAAAAGAAGAGTGATATATGTAAATGAGTTATCTGGTTGTCAGTCCAGATTTGTTGTGTGGACGTAATAAGTCTTTGAGTGCCGTGCTGATGTGTGTGTTGCCCCGTGACCGTGTCATTCATCGTGGGGTCATATTTTCTGTACAGAATCCTGGCTATGCAGGACGGCAGGAGCTTCCTGAAAACTTGAAGATTAACTTCCGCTCGGTGGCCATGATGGTGCCTGACCGACAGATTATCATCAGGGTGAAGTTGGCTAGTTGCGGCTTCATTGACAACATCGTTTTGGCCAGGAAGTTTTTCACTCTTTACAAGCTGTGTGAGGAGCAGCTTTCTAAGCAGGTGTGACATTCTGAAAGTCTCTCTGGACTTATGCATACTTATTCTATTCAGTGAGATTTGCTCATTTTGAAAAATTGTAGACGGGGGTTGTTGACAGATTACCTTACAGGTACAGAGTTCAAAGTTATATTGTTATGAAGTTAATTTTATTTGCACAGTTTATTTCTTAATAGTTTATTGTCAAGCTGGTTTCCATATAACATCCAGTGCTTGTCCCCACAAGTGCTCTCCTCCATGTTCATCACCCCCCTTACTCTCCCGGACACCCCCATCAGTCCTCAGTTTGTTCTCAGAGTTCAAGAGTCTCTCATGGTTTGCCTCTCTCCCTCTCCCCTACTGTTTCCCCCCCTTCTTCTCCCCCACGGTCCTCTGTTAAGTTCCTCCTAATCCTCCTATATGTGCAAACATATGATATTTGTCCTTCTCTGCCTGACTTATTTCGCTCAGCATAACACCCTCAAGTTCCATCCATGTTGCTACACATGGCCAGGTTTTATTCTTTCTCATTGCCATGTAGTATTCCATGGTATAGATAAACCACATCTTCTTGATCCATTTATCAGTTGATGGACACTTAGGCTCTTTCCATGTTTTGGCTATTGTGGAGAGTGCTGCTATGAACATTGGGGTACATGTGCTCCTATGCATCAGCACTCCTGTATCCCTTGGGTAAATTCCTAGCAGTGCCATTGCTGAGTCCTAGGGGAGTTCTCTTGTTACTTTTTTGAGGAATCTCCACACTGTTTTCCAGAGGGGCTGTACCAGTTTACATTCCCACCAACAGTGTAGGAGGGTGCCCATTTCTCCACATCCTCGCCAGCATCCAGAGTCCTTTGGTTTGCTCATTTTAGCCACTCTGACTGGCGTGAGGTGGTATCTCAGTGTGGTTTTGATTTGTATTTCCCTGATGAGAGGGATGCTGAGCATCATTTCATGTGTCTGTTGGCCATCTGGGTGTCCTCTTTGGAGAAGTGTCTGTTCATATAATCTGCCCATTTCTTCACTGGATTGTTTGTTTTTTATGGGTGTGGGGTTTGGTGAGTTCCTTATGGATTTTGGATACTAGCCTTTTATCCGATATGTCATTTGCAACTATCTTTTCCCATTCGGTTGGTTTTCTATTAGTTTTATGGATTGTTTCCTTTGCCGTGCAGAATATTTTAATCTTGATGAGGTCCCAGTAGTTCATTTTTGCTCTTGATTCGCTTGCCTTTGAGGATGTGTCAAGTAAGAAATTGCTGCTATTGAAGTCAAGGAGGTTGTTTCCTGCTTTCTCCTATAGGGGTCTGATGGTTTCCTGTCTCACGTTCAAGTCCTTTATCCATTTTGAGTTTATTTTTGTGTATGGTGTGAGAAAGTGGTCTAGTTTCATTCCTCTGCATGTTGCTGTCCAGTTCTCCCAGTACCATCTGTTAAAGAGGCTGTCTTTTTTCCATTGGATACTCTTTTCTGCTTTGTCAAAGATGAGTTGGCTGTACACTTTTGGGTCCAATTGTGAGTTCTTAATTCTATTCCATTGGTCTATGTGTCTGTTTTTGTGCCAATACCATACTGTCTTGATGATGACAGCTTCGTAGTAGAGGCTAAAGTCTGGGATGGTGATGCCTCCCATTTTGGTTTTCTTATTTGCACAGTTTTCTTAAGTACATTTAAATAAATTAATATATACAGCATAAAAATGAAATAAGTACTATATGAGCCGATTTAAGAGCCAAAGAATTGTAAATATTAGCATTTGCACTTTATCCCACCTGTACATTAATCACATGTGTTGTGTGTTCTCATGGTTTTCAGGAACCTCTCAATCATTTACTCTTCTTACTTCCAGTATCTCCCACATATTGAGCCAAGCTTTGCCAATTGTCTATTTTATCCATGGTAACTTCTTTGCGAAGTTTTCCATACTGTTTAGAGTAGCAGGTTCTGATATCATGCAGCTTTGCAGTTAAGAGGCATGAAATTAATCATATATTACTTTTTTAATTTTTTAATTTATTTTTTAATCATATATTACTTTTGTATTAGTTATCTGTTGCTGTGTGACAGTGGTTCCACAAATTTACTGATTTAAAACAATACATAATATATTATTTCATGGTTTCTGTAGGTCAAGAGTCCCGGTACATCTTGGCTGGGTCCTCTGCTTAGAGGGTAACAAGGTATCAGTCAAGTCTTGGCCCCCTGATTGACTGGGAAAGGATTTACTTCTAAGCTCACCCAGGTTGTTGGCAGAATTCTGTTCTTTAAGGTTCTAAGACTGAGGGATTCCGTTTCTTGCTGACTGGCAGCTGGAGAAGGCCACCTTGGCTCCTGCAGGCTGAATGCTATTCTTTGCCACATGGGAGTCCCCAACGTGGCCACTTGCCTTCACAACGTTAGCAAGGTAAAAAGGTTCTGGCAAGATGAGTGCTACAGTCTTGTATTAGGATTCTCCAGAGAAACAGAATCAATAGGATATACGTGTATTTACCTGTAAGGAAATTTATTATAAGGTATTGGCTCACAGTTATGGAGGTAGAGAAGTTCCATGATCTGTTGTTTGTAAGCTGAGGACTAGCTGGTGGTTTAGCTTGAAGGGTTGATGGTATAGATTCTAGTCCAAGTCTGAAGGCCAGACAACTGGGAACATTCATGACAGGAGAAGGTTAATATTCCAGCCCAGGCATAGGGCAGAGTGAGCCTTTCTCCATCTTTTTGTTCTATTGGGGCCCTCAGTGTTTGGATGGTGCCCTCCTATGTGGGGGAGGGCTATCTTCTTTACTCAGTCCACCAGTTCAAGTGCTAATCTCTTCCAGAAACTCCGTTAGAGACACACCCACAAATAACCTCAATCCACTCTGTGGACATCCTGTGACCCAGTCAAATTGACACATCTTATGTAGTGTGACCACATAAAAACACACACAATCACATATGGCCTGTCGTCATTGCTGTATTGTATTGGTTAAAGCAAGTCACAGGTCCCACCACACCCAAGGGGAAAAGATCACACAAAGACATAGACGCCAGGAGGTGGGGGTCATTCTACAAATTCCTGGGACATATAAATAAAAGTTACTGAAAGTATACGCTAAATAATAACACACTGCAATAGACATAAAACTGTAACACAAATAAAATCTCCTAACATATACAGTACTTTGATTCCTCTCCACTCTGGCCTCCATTCCAAACTTCTTTGACTCTAGATTATTTTTTTTTTCATACCCCCAAGATCAATTAAATTATATTCCCACTCAAAACACTCTTTGTTTCTTCTGCTTACAGCAGCCTTTACTTACCCATTCTTCTTTTTTCCTCTGCGAAAGAAATATTTTTCCATGCTGTTTCTTGCATGTAGAAAACTCCCACATCACTGACTCCTGTCTCCTTCTTCTATACTATTTCATTTCTACTTTCTTCATGCCCACAGTCCTGCTCATAGGTTGGTGTAAGACAAAATGCATTAATGTACACAAAACAGTTGGCCCTGTGCTGATTTCTGGGTGACCATTCTGTGAATCTCACTTCATGCCCAGAGATTTAACTGAGTCCAGTTCGGAGAAATTTTCCTTAACTAGTTCCACACACCAGCACTTTCCAGTCATTGTTAATTTTTGTCAAGTTTGCTCATATTTTTATCATTTACCGCTATTAGAATTTAAACTCCTTGAAGGCGGGAACTCAGTCTGAATATATTTATGTGCTCTGTCCTCCAAATGATTATTCCGAATTGATGCATACTGCTCTGAGTTACCTTAGCCCCTAATTGAGTTTTTTTTCCCAAGTGGGAAAACATATATAACATTAAATTTGCCATCTGAACCACTTGTAAGTGTACAGTTCAGCAGTATTCAGGATATTTACAATGCCATGAAACTGACCTCCCTAACGTTTTCGTCTTGCAAACTCTGTACCCTTTAAATAGAAATTCCTCAAAAATAAATAAATAAATAAATAAATAAATAAATAAATAAATAAATAGAAATTCCTCTCTTGCTCTTCCCTCAGCCCGTGAAACCACCAGTCTACTTGTTGTTGCTATGCATTTTCCTACTTTAGATACCTCATGTAAATGAGATTGTAAGCATTAATCTTTTCTGACTGGCTTATTTTGCTTAGCAAAATGTCCTTCAGGCTTACCTGTGGCGTAGGATCCAACAGGATGTGCTTCCTTTTAATGACTGAATAGCATTCTATTGAACGTAGAGGCCACATTTTATTTTTCTGTTCATCTGAAAATGGGCATTTGGGTTGCTGCTGTCTCTTGGCTGTTGTGAATACTGTTGCGGTGATTATGGGTGTGCACTATGTCTTTACCATCCCACTTTCAATTATTTGGATATATATTCAGAAGTTGGATTTCTGCATCCTATGGTGGTTCTGTTTTCAATTTTTTGAGTGACTGCCATAATGTTTTCCATAGTGGTTAGAGAATTAGTTTTTTATTATTCACTTTATAGGTGATGAAATTTGGTATGATTGAGCTCTTACAGATATATATCAAGGGAATAACAAAACTGGGGCTTGGCTTTCTGATTTGTCCTTACTTTTCCTCGCCCTAGGTGATTCTAGAATAGGACTCCTTTTCTTCCTTCTTAATACCTCTGTCTTTTTATGTATCAGTGTGTATATATACATATATATATACTCCTGGTTCCGAGTTTTTCCTATGGATGACTGATTAAGAAGAGGCTCAGGGAGACATATATACTCTCAGAGGAAATTTATTCCTCTCTCCCTGTCAAGATATATATATATATATATATATATATATATTAGTTCTGAGCAAAGGGCTTAAGTTAATGATTGTCCGTGAAAGACCTCTTTGGGATATTCTCAATTTGTTCTGAAAAATATATTGATAAAAATTTATTGCTTCACTAACTACAATTTTTTCTAAAGGAAAATTAGCATTAATTCATTATTGTGAATAGGTCTTTTGTCACGTTTGTATAGTTTTCATGCGCACGTTACTATCGAAAATAAGCCCAGTGTACCTCTGATTCTTCAGGTACATTATGATTTTGGTCTGCGGAACATTCTGTCAGTTCTGCGAACACTGGGCGCCGCAAAAAGAGCCAACCCCACAGATACGGAGTCAACAATAGTCATGCGTGTTCTGCGAGACATGAATCTTTCTAAACTGGTAAGATTCACAGATGGAAATGTTCCACCCACTTAAATATCATTTCAGCTAAGTAAGCACAATTGAGATTTAGAAATATTTATTTAACATACTCATTAAAATGCTTAATTATCAGCTAAAGTGCTGGAGAGCATAACTTTAGACTTTTTCAGAAGTTACTTTTGTGGTTAACTCATATCTAGCTTAACATATGCTTATTTCAATAGAATTGAAATGGATTTTTAAAAATCCCCATGTTGAGTTTCTAAATACCTTGAAATACTTTTGGGTCTTAGAGCTAAAATCTCACCTTCTTTAAAGTCTGTAGAACCCAGCAGGAAATTATATGTAAGTATAACAAGTGTGTAGTAATTTCACACTCTTTCATTTCATAGGAGAGACAGAAAATCTATTGTTCAGTGTCAGTGAATCTATGTACAGGGTGACAGAATATTTTATTTCAAAATAAAAGTGTAAAACAAATTACAATTCATGAATTTGTTACTATCTCTTATTTAGATTATAATTTTTAAAATTTAAGTTAGAAAATGTAGGTTACGTCGTAACTCCCTGAATTGGTTATTTTATGGAGAGGTTGTCATGTAGGCAATATTTTCTTTTCTTTCATCTCCTTCCTTCATTTTCCTCTTCTTCCTCTCTTTATTCCCCCCTACTTTTAAAATGATTTTTCATTTATGGGAAACACAAGGAAAATATTCCTCAACTTCAACGAAGGGGATATTTTAAACAGTTATGATAAAATAATTTGGTATGTTCAGCATTTTCAGTTCATCTGTGCATTGTTACAATTGTGCCAAGTTAGTTGGTCCTTTCTCCTTCTTTTCTCTCTTAGATTGATGAGGATGAACCCTTATTTTTGAGTTTGATTGAAGATCTCTTCCCAAATATTCTTCTGGACAAAGCAGGTTATCCAGAACTGGAAATGGCGATTAGTAGACAGGTAATGTATTTCTCAGGACATCCGGGACCGTCTGTGTCTCTTTTGTCTGAACTTCATGGGTGTCAGGTGGAGCTGATGAATTCCAAATCTGTGGTTTCAAGAACAACACCCAAGAACATGGCTACAGTTTTAAGAGAGGCTGTTACGTACTACTGACAGAGTTTCCCCAGGCAGACGTTTCCCTACCGTCCTACAAGCACGTCTAGTTGGCCACATGCTACTGGCCTCATTATTGATGGAAACCATTTCACACCAGATTCTGAAATGAAGCATGATAAGTGAGCGGGGTGCGTGGGGCTCAGCTGGCTGCCTTGCTCGACTGGCTTTGTCTGTGGCCCTGGTGTTTCCACATGGCTTTGATCTCTGGAGTCCTGCCCCCAAGTGTCGCCCACAGTGATCTCAGGTGGCTCCTCAACTATCATTCTTTCCTCCCAGGCCCAGGATCACTTGTGACTTTTTCCTGAGGCTCTGGGGATCTCATGTTATGTGGCTCATTAGGGGTTTGGATTTCCTGTGACACTTGGTGCAGCTTTACATTTTTCTAGTTTCCCTAAAACGAGTCGTGTAAACCTTGTGCTTCTGTTGCCTTTCCTGCAAAAGAAGAGTTTGGGGGAAAAAAGTATTATAAAAACGGTGATTAGCTCACATTAATAAAGTACATTTCAATCCATCGAAGGTATTTGTTAACAAAAATAAAATATAGTTTCAATGGGTATTTTCCTTCTAAAAATCAAGGTATAACAATCCGGAAAGAGTGGTAGTTCATTCTGCACATGGTGCCTTCGTCATATGGCTGAATCAATTGTAGGATTGTCTTAAAAACTTAGTATAAAGTAATTTATAAGGTGACTGGACATTAACATAATTTGCAGCATATAGAAAATCTGAAGACCGTATATACAACATAAAATTATACATGACTATGATCTAACAATTGTTGAAGTAAAAATAAAAGCATCATTTATAGCGGGTTTAAGCATAGCATGAAGGTTGAGAGCATGGACCATGGAGCTAAGTTTCTTGGGCTCAGATTCCCAGTCTGTAACCTTATGAGTAATAATCTTGGGTAAATTGCTTAGTCTCTCTGTGCCTCAGTTTACTTCTCTGTTAGAGATAGATATTGATAGTACTAATCTTATAGTGTTGTTATGAATATTGAACTTAGAAGAGTGTTTGGCAGAATAACTCATGCATGTGTTCAACAGATAGAAACTACTTGGTAGATTTATAGAGAGTTTGAGTTTTATATGGAATTTCAGTCCACTTGGTGTGCTGCAATGTTTTCCAGTTTTTACATGTCATCTTTTATTATTATTATTTTTTTACAAATAGTTTATTGTCAAATTAGTTTCCACATAACACCCAGTGCTCATCCCCACAAGTGCCCTCCTTCATGCCCATCCCTCCTTCCCCCGACATCCATCAGTCCTCAGTTTTTGTCAGCATTCAAGAGTCTCTCATGGTTTGCATCTCTCCCTTTCCCCAACCATTTCCCCCTTTCTTCTCCCCCTTGTTCCTCCGTCACGTTCCTCCTAATCCTCCTATACGTGCAAACATATGATATTTGTCCTTCTCTGCCTGACTTATTTCGCTCAGCATAACATGCTCAAGGTCCATCCATGTTGCTACACGTGGCCAGATTTCATTCTTTCTCATTGCCATGTAGTATTCCATGGTATAGATAAACCACATCTTCTTGATCCATTCATCCATTGATGGACACTTAGGCTCTTTCCATGTTTTAGCTATTGTGGAGAGTGCTGCTGTGAACATTGGGGTACATGTGCTTCTATGTATCAGCATTTCTGTATCCCTTGGGTAAATTCCTAGCAGTGCTATTGCTGGGTCATAGGGGAGTTCTATTGTTAGTTTCCTGAGGAGCCTCCACACTGTTTTCCAGAGGGGCTGTACCAGTTTACATTCCCACCAACAGTGGAGGAGGGTGCCCGTTTCTCCACATCCTCGCCAGCATCTAGAGTTCTCTGATTTGCTCATTTTAGCCACTCTGACTGGCGTGAGGTGGCATCTCAGTGTGGTTTTGATTTGTATTTCCCTGATGAGGAGGGATGCTGAGCATCGTTTCATGTGTCTGTTGGCCATCTGGATGTCCTCTTTGGAGAAGTGTCGGTTCACATCTTCTGCCCATTTCTTCACTGGGTTGTTTGTTTTTCGGGCGTGTAGTTTGGTGAGTTCCTTATATATTCTGGATATTAACCCTTTATCCGATATGTCATTTGCAACTGTCTTTTCCCATTCCGTTGGTTGCCTATTAGTTTTCTGGGTTGTTTCCTTGGCTGTGCAGAAACTTTTAATCTTGATGAGGTCCCAATCGTTTATTTTTGTGCTTGATTCCCTTGCTTTTGGGTATGTGTCAAGTAAGAAGTTGCTGCGGTGGAGGTCAAGGAGGTTGTTTCCTGCTTTCTCCTCTAGGGTGTTGATGGTTTCCTGTCTCACGTTCAGGTCCTTTATCCATTTTGAGTTTATTTTTGTACATGGTGTGAGAAAATGATCTAGTTTCATTCTTCTGCATGTTGCTATCCAATTCTCCCAACACCATCTGTTAAAAAGGCTGTCTTTTTTCCATTGGATATTCTTTCCTGCTTTGTCAAAGATTAGTTGGCTGTATACTTTGGGTCCACTTCTGAGTTCTCAATTCTGTTCCATTGGTCTATGTGTCTGTTTTTGTGCCAATACCATACTGTCTTGATGATGATAGCTTTGTAGTAGAGGCTAAAGTCTGGGATAGTGATCCCTCCCGTTTTGGTTTTATTTTTCAGTATTACTTTGGCTATTCGGGGTCTTTTGTGGTTCCATACAACTTTTTGGATAGTTTGTTCTACTTTTGAGAAGTATGCTGGTGCAATTTTGATTGGAATTGCATTGAATGTGTAGAGTGCTTTAGGTAGTAACGACCTCTTAACTATATTTATTCTTCCTATCCATGAGCATGGAATGTTTTTCCATTTCTTTGTGTCTTCTTCAATTTCCTTCATACGTTTTCTATAGTTTTCATCATACAGACCTCTTGTATCCTTGGTTAGGTTTATTCCGAGGTATTTTATGGTTTTTTGTGCAATTGTGAATGGGATCAGTTTCTTGATTTCTCTTTCTGTTGCTTCATTGTTGGTGTATAGAAATGCAACCAATTTCTGTACGTTGATTTTGTACCCTGCAACTTGGCTGAATTCTTGGATCAGTTCTAGTAGGCTTCTGGTGGAGTCTGTCGGGTTTTCGATGTAGAGTATCATGCCATCTGCGAAAAGTGAAAGTTTGACTTCCTCTTTGCCAATTCTGATGACTTTGATTTCCTTTTGGTGTCTGATGGCTGATGCTAGGACTTCCATCACTATGTTAAACAACAGTGGTGAGAGTGGACATCCCTGTCGTGTTCCTGATCTCAGGGGGAAAGCTCTCGATTTTTCCCCGTTGAGGATGATGTTAGCTGAAGGCTTCTCATACATGGCTTTGGTGATGTTTAAGTAGGTTCCTTCTATCCCAACTTTTTCTAGAGTCTTTATTAAGAAGGGATGCTGCATTTTGTCAAATACTTTTTCTGCATCTATTGACAGGATCATATGGTTTTTATGTTTTCTTTTATTGATGTGATGGATCACATTGATTGATTTGCAAATGTTGAACCAACCCTGTAACCCAGGAATGAATCCCACTTGATCTTGGTGGATGATTCTTTTTATATGCTGCTGGATTCGATTTGCAAGGATCTTGTTGAGAATTTTTGCATCCGTATTCATCAAGGATATTGGCCTGTAGTTCTCTTTTTTTGCCGGATCTCTGTCTGGCTTGGGAATCAGTGTGATGCTGGCTTTATAAAATGAGTCGGGGCTTTTTCCTTCGCTTTCTATTTTTTGGAATAGCTTGAGAAAAATTGGGATTAATTCTGTTTTAAATGTCTGGTAGAATTCCCCAGGGAAGCCATCAGGTCCAGGGCTCTTATTTGTTGGGAGATTTTTGATCACTGATTCCATTTCTTCACTCGTTATGGGTCTGTTCAGGTTTTCTATTTCTTCCCGTGTGAATTTTGGTAGTGAGTGTTTGTATAGGAATTTGTCCATTTCTTCTAAGTTGTCCAATTTGTTGGCATATAATTTTTCATAGTATTCCCTGATAATTGCTTGTATTTCTGAGGGGTTGGTTGTAATAAGTCCATTTTCATTCATAATTTTGTCTATTTGGGTGCTCTCTCTTTTCTTTTGGATAAGTCTGGCTAGAGGTTTGTCAATTTTGTTTACTTCTTCAAAAAACCAACTCTTGGTTTCATTGATCTGTTCAATTGTTTCTTTGGTCTCTATGTTGTTTATTTCTGCTCTAATTTACTATTTCTCTTCTTCTACTGTTTAGGGCATTCTTGTTGCTCTGCCTCTAGTTCCTTTAGGTGAGCTGTTCGATTTTGGACTTGCGCTTTTTCTAATCTCTTGAAATAGGCCTGGAGAGCAATGTACTTTCCTCTTAGCACTGCCTTTGCCGCATCCCATAGATTTTGAATTGTTGTGTTTTCATTTTTATTTGTTTCCATATATTTCTTAATTTCATCTCTAATTGCCTGATTGGCCCATTCATTCTTTAGAAGGGTGTTCTTTAACCTCCATGTTTTTGGAAGTTTTCCAGACTTCTTCCTATAATTGATTTCAAGTTTCAAAGCATTGTGATCTGACAGTGTGCATGGTATGATCTCTATTCTTTTATATTTATTGAGGGCTGCTTTATGTCCCAGTATGTGATCTATCTTGGAGAATGTGCCATGCGCACTTGAGAAGAAAGTAAATTCCCTGGCCTCAGGATGTAAAGTTCTAAATATATCCGTCAGATCCATCTGGTCCAATGTGTGTTTCAAGTCCATTATTTCTTTAGTGATTTTCTGTCTGGTTGACCTATCCATTGCTGTAAGCGGAGTATTAAAGTCCCCTGCTATTAGCACATTCTTATGTATAAGCTTATTTCTGTTTGTGATTAATTGTTTTAGATATCTAGGTGCTCCCATATTCGGTGCGTAGACATTTATGATTGTTAGTTCTTCCTGATGGATGGACCCTGTAATTATTATGTAGTGACCTTCTTCATCTCTTGTGATTGTCTTTAATTTAAAGTCCAGTTTGTCTGATATAAGTATCGCTAGTCCGGCTTTCTTTTGATTTCCTGTAGCATGATATATATTCCTCCATCCCCTTACTTTTAATCTGAAGGTATCTTCCCGTCTAAAATGAGTTTCTTGTAGACAGCATATAGATGGATTTTGTTTTTTAATCCATTCTGCTACCCTGTGTCTTTTGATTGGAGCCTTCAGCCCATTTACATTCAGTGTTATTACTGAAATATGTGGGTTTAGAGTCTTTGTATCTTTTGTAGGGTTCATGTTTGTGGTGGTGTCTCTGGTATCTTTGTTCCTTGCATTCTTTCCTTCAGAGCATCCCCCTCAGGATTTCTTGTAGGGCTGGCTTCGTGGTGACAAATTCTTTCAATTACTGTTTATTTGAAAAGGTTTTTATCTCTCTTTCTATTTTGAATGACAGGCTTGCTGGATAGAAGATTCTTGGCTGCATATTTTTACTGTTCATCACATTGAAGATCCCATGCCATTCCTTTCTGGCCTGCCACATTTCAGTAGATAGGTCTGTCACCACTCTGATAGGTTTCCCTTTGTATGTTAGGACCCTTTTCTCCCTAGCTGCTTTCAAAATTCTCTCTTTGTCCTTGTATTTTGCCATTTTTACTATGAAATGCCGTGCAGAAGATCGATTCAAGTTACATCTGAGGGGAGTCCTCTGAGCCTCTTGTATTTCCACATTTACTTCCTTCCCCAGGTCGGGGAAGTTCTCTGCTATAATTTGTTCCAGGACTCCTTCAGCACCTTTCCCTCTCTCTTCATCTTCTGGGATTCCTATGATACGGATATTGTTGCGTTTGACTGTGTCGCTGAGCTCTCGAATTCTTCTTTCCTGTTCCTGGATCAGTTTGTCTCTTTTTTTGTCAGCTTCTTGTTTTTCTATAAAGGTGTCTTCTAAATCACTTATTCTCCTTTCTGCCTCTTCAATCCGTGCATTGGAGGCCTCTAATTTAATATGTATCTCATTTATCGCATTTTTTAAATTCTTCGTGCCTATTTTTACTTTCCATTCTGTCTGTAGCCATAGTTTCTTTGATGTCCCCTATGTTTTTTTCAAGCCCTGCTATTAATTTTACCATTATTATTCTAAAATCTTGTTCACTTATGCTGCTGATATCTGTTTTGAGCAGTTCATTAGCTGTCATTTCTTCTTGGAGTTTCTTTGGAGCAGAACTCTTTCGTTTCGTCATTTTAGTTAGCTTTCTGGCTCTTGTTGGTTTTAAAGACCTGTTATGCTCTCTGTATCTATGAGCGCTGCTGTATCCAAGAAGACTCTTTGACTGTCCAGGGCCTATCCTTTCAGAGAGTATTTTTTTGAATGGTATCTCTTGGTCTCTCTCGTTGGGAACTTGATTATTTTATTTTCCTATTCATAGTGATATTTGGGACTCTCCACCTTGTGCACTCTAGCTTGTTTCTTGTGGTAGCCCTGGAAAAGAAAACAGACAGACAAACACACAGGGAGCAGGAGCACACAAACGCACAGGCTGATTCAACTAACATGCAAAGCGAGAGGGAAAATGAAAAAGTTAGGAGAAAAGACGGAGGAGGGAGGGCAAATAATATGGAGTATAAAATACATAAAAGGGTCAAAAAAGGGAAAAGAAAAGGAAAAAGAAGAAAACCGATGGACAAAGCACAGTTTAAAGCATATACCTGGATTTCCCAGCTACAGTTAAATTGCCGTGTATATGCAGCGCTGGTTGCAGAGCAGAGAGAAAGAGAGAGAAGGCAGGGTGGGGCTGAGGCAAAATTGGAAATAGAATGAACAGGCAGAAGGGTAAGAAGCTTTTTACAAAGAGGTAAAGGGTAGAATATGGTTTAAATGGTGAGAGAAGGATGCTGGAATTATCCAGAGAAACTATATAGTCTAAGTACTCCTGAGAGAAAGAGATGAAAATATCGGTGGGTGTAGAATTTACATTTACAGAATGGACTTGTTGTGATTGTTTAAACAAGCTGGCGACCAGAGTTAATCAGGTCAGTGTTCTGGGGAAAAAAGAGAGAAAAGAGAAAGAAGAATAAAAAAAGAAAGAGAAAAAAATGGGGAAAAAAAGGAAAAAAAGAAAAAAGGGAGGAGGGTAGCTCTCAGGCAGGGATGGGCGTGGCGTGATCCAATGCCTCAGGCGGGAGCTCTGCCTTGCCTCTTGTGGGGAGGGGAGTGACGGTGCTCCAGTCCCTTCTTGAACCAAGCGCTGCACCTCACTATTTTGGGCGTGTCAACTCCCCATTCTGGGGACGCAGCCGAAGTGGGTTGCAGTCTTCAACCAGGCCAGTCCCAGTCTCCAAATCCCAGTCCGAGCGCCCCGCTGAAATTGCCTTAGACACAGCTTACCAGGCAACCCCCTCAGGCAATTCCAGGCTCCCTGCCGAGCTCTGGGGGCGGAGTCAGAATCGCTGCTTCCTTCTCTGGGTCCGGCTGGCGCGCATGCGCGGGGGCTTGCCTGCCAGGTCCACGTAGCCCAAGCCCGCTGGAGTGAGGAAAACCAGGTCCCTCTATGGCTCGTCACCGGAAACACGAACTCACAGGCAAATTTCCCATTTCTTAGTTCTTTGCCTTCCCTCTTGAGTCCCAGCCAGCCAGGAGCGCGGACGCCTGGTGCCCGCGCGGCTCTTTCAGGGGTCCCAGTTGCCCGGGAGCTACAATGGTGGCAGGCGCGCCACTGCTCTGAAGTCCAGCCACCAGGAGCCCGCACAAAGCAGCAGTTTGTGTGCTCAGCCCCCCCACCCCACCCCCCAGGACCTGTTGGTGTGAGGGGACCTGGCGTGCAGGTAATTGGCAAGTACGGTCTTTCTATGCACTGAGCGGAGGTTTTTCTGTTTCGGACTCTCCTTTTCCCATCTCACTCCCCGTAGAGGGTAGAGGGGGATCGCCTCCCACCCTGGAGTCTCCAATCCCAGCCCGATTTTATCTTCCCCAGTTCGCACTCACTTTAGAAGGCTCTCTCAGTGGATTTAGCGTCCTTTTTCTCCCAATCTCTCAGGTTTTGTAAGGTTTCCAATGGCTTCAGATCTTTTCTGTGTGATGTATGGGCGTGAGTGCAAGTACAGAGCTCCTTACTTCTCCGCCATCTTGCCCCCTTCTCTTACATGTCACCTTTTAAATTAAACATTTAAAGTACATTTTGATAAATGAGTCTTTATTCTAAAGTTCTCCTAAGACATATATTCAAGGATATATTAATATAAATGTATTCCATTTCCAAAGGCAAATGCAGAGGTTTCTTATTACCTTGGGATAGCATTTTGAATATTCAACCTGCTTTTTGTCTTTGTGTATATATATATATTTTTTATGCAATGTATATATATTTAAAAATGTTTTATTTTAAGTAAACTCCATACTACACATGGGGCTCAAACTCATAACGTTGAGATCTAGAGTCACATGCTCCACTGACTGGGCCTCCAGGCACCTCCGAAATATATTTTTTATTGTGGTAAAATACATAACATAAAATTTACCATTTCACCATTTTTAAGTGTACTCTTCAGTGGCATTAAGTACATTCACATTATTGTGCAAAACATCATCACCATCTATCTTCAGAACTTTTCTCACCTTCCCAAACTGAAACTCTATACCCACTAATAGTAGCTATCTTTTCTCGCCCCTGCCCTTCAGTGTCCATGCTTATTTTGAGTACAACGGAAAGTCCAGATTGTTGTTGATGTTACTCAGTGTGGGCTTTGGTTATATTTTCAGGTTGAAGAAGCTGGTTTAATTAACCATCCTCCATGGAAACTGAAAGTCATCCAGCTGTTTGAGACGCAGAGAGTGCGGCATGGAATGATGACCCTGGGGCCTAGTGGGGCGGGGAAGACCACCTGTATCCACACCTTGATGAAAGCCATGACAGGTAAGGGATTGGTCAAGTTGCATTGCTCTGGGCAACACATTGCTGTGACACATTGGAATGCTCCAAGAGGGACATGCTTTACTGATTATTGGGTACATTTTAGAGATAGTGTGTTATAATAATGAACTAGAAGGAAAAATTCTTTCCAGCTTTATTGAGATATAATTGACATGTAGCATTGTGTAAGTTTAATGAGTACAGTGTATTGATTTGAAGCACTTGTATATTGCAAAACGAGTACCTCCATTAGCTCTGACCCCCATCTTGCCACATAGTTACTTACCATTTCTTTTTTATGGTGAGAACATTTAAGATCTACTCACCCAGCAATATTCAATTATATGGTATAGTGTAATTAGCTATGATCACTATAGTATCTGTATATTAGGCTATAATGTAAGTTAGATCCCCATACTTGTTAATCTTTTAACTGGAAGTCTGTACCCTTTGTCCAAAATCTCCTCATTTCCCTACACCTCTACCCCTGGTAACCACCATTCTACAATCTGCTTTTCAGAGTTTGATTGTTTTTTAGATTCCATATATAAATGATGCCATACAGGATTTATCTCTCCCTGTGTGACTTACTTCATTCAGCATGATATTCTCAAGGTTCATCCATGTCATCCTGTCATTGCAAATGGTAGGATGTCCTTCTTGCTTATGGCTGAATTATATAGATAGATAGATAGATGCCACATTTCCTCAATTAATTCGTCTATCAATGGACATTTGAATTGTTTCCATATCTTGGCTTCTATGAATAATGCTGTAGGAAAACAAATTTTAAACAGTGACCCTATGTACTATATTATGTGTTTTACTTATGTTATGCCATTTAATTTTCACCATGATCTTGAGATGTGGCTCTGACCATCATCATTTTGTACAAAAAACTCAAGCGTCAAGTTCAGAAATGCTACAGGTTGTGAAGATGGTAAGATCAGGGTCCACTAACGAAAAACCCAGACCTTTCCCATTATAACATAGCACTTCCCAATAATTACTTAATACAATGTGCTACCTTCCAGTAAATAAAAAAATAACACCTAACATTATCCTCATCATAAACTAATTTCCCACCAAGAATCAGATATATTTCTGGTGAAGTTCAAGAAATGCATTAAATTTCCAGACCTCCCTAAGCCTATATCTAAGTCCATACCTAGCCCAAGGTCATCTAAAGATTACAGGCATTGCCACATTTGTGATTATTCTTATATTTTCTGATTGGACATTGATGTTTCTCATACTAAAAGTACTGTGTAGGCAGCTCTTAGCCATGGCAGATTTGAGTTTCGAAATTTCACAGAACATTAGCTGTTGGAATGCATCCCACATGGTCCCACAGGGAAAAGATGCCTGGTTGGGTTCCCAGTCAGCTCTTGAACATGCACTGATGTTGAGTTGTGGTTGTGGAGACTGTTCTATGTTGGATGTAGGGTCCTGCACATGCTGGATTTGGTCTCGGTATCCTCCGCTCAGGAGCAAAGTGAGTTCTGTACATCAAGACTCCAGCAGGGAGTCTTCACACTGAGACAGAATTGTGCTCTCAGCTCTCACTTACTTTTGCCAAAACTGAGAGCTCACACCTGCAAGACTCATCATGTGGTTTTCATGTGCTGTTGAGACTCTGTTTGGGGATTTTTATATGGCTTTAAAATGATGAGTTCTCTCAAATTATGCTTAGTAATACTTTTGTTGATGTTGTGTAGGTGCCTTCATTTAACAATAAACTACAAATGCACCTGGTAAAATGAGCTGAACAAAATGAGTACTAAATATTAAACAATAGTGATACATTATGTATAATATGTCTAAATTATGTAATCCATATGGCATCACTGGTTTTGGAGAAGTTCTTTGCAAAGATGAATTAATCATTAGGTTATTTGCTGTTGATTAACCTGTTCTTGGTTTTATTTATTTATTTATTTATTTTTCCCCTTCTTTTGCTATTTATTTATTTATTATTTATTTATTTATTACAAATAGTTTATTGTGAAGTTGGTTTCCATATAACACCCAGTGCTCATCCCCACAAGTGCCCTCCTCCATGCCCATCTCCCCCCCACTTGTGCTTGGTTTTAATATGTAGGGCAAACATTTGTTACCTTAAGCAATACATTGTTTCTTGCTGAAAACATTGATTACTCCAAAGATTGAGAAGGTAATTGCATTGAACTTATACTAGACCCGTATATATTTGTTTCCTTATTGATCATGTATTTGTTTATCAAATGCCTTTAATGTTCTGTATTTGAGGTGCTGCTAGGTTCTGTAGCAGATGTGGGGATGTAGGCATGAAAACCAAAGGCCATGTCTTCAAGGAGCGGAGCAACCCAAATAGTTATAAGTCAATGTGGAATTGCTATGAGAAAGTTTGGACAGTTATGCTGTGAGCAGGCAAAGGGGATCAGAAGCCTTTCTAAGGAATTCTAGGAAGGCTTACAGAGCATGTACTACTTCAGCTGAAGATTGAGGGTTGAGGAGCAGAAGAATGTAAGGCATTCTTAGCAGAGCGAAGAGCCTGTGCGGGTAGGAGAGCCTGCAAAGAGCATGGCATGCCCGGAAAGTGCTTTGGTAGGGACAAAATGTGATTTATGGGTGGGGTGGGAGTGGGGAGATGAGGGCGTATAGCACATGCTGCTGGTACCCATCGCTGTATCCCTTTGGCCCTTCCCTGGTACAGGTGCAGCTCTTGGTCAGTTTTTCCCACAAATGCCAGGGGTGTCTCCCACTTTTTCAGCGTTATGATTTTCCTAGAATCTAGGGAACTGGTTCATCCTGGAAGAGAATGGCATTAATGCCCTTGAGGCAGTCATACTCTCAAACAGTGGTGGAGAATGGGTTGAAGGCAAGTGTCCTACCTCCTCTTGTCCATTAGAGGAACGCTACATCTGTGGCCAACTCCCAAACGAGCCCATTATTGGGTTTCTCTCCTTTTCTTTCTCATTCTCTCTTTCCCTTGACTTCAAAAAGGAATTCAAATTAGTGCAATAGGGGTGGCATAAGGAGCTTTGTAAGTTAACCTACTTAGGTTTTATTTTACAGGTGATACAGGTGATGGGAAGCCATTGGGCTGGGGAGTGGTATGATCAACCCAGTGTCTAGAAGACCATTCTGTGGCCATGTAGAGAATAGACCATGGGAAAGGAGGGGCGGGACAGGAGTTCATAAGGAGGCAACAGCAGGAAAGGGTGCCTACTTTAGGGCAGAGTCCGTGAAGGTAGAGTGATCAGGACAGTCAAGAAATGCCTAGGAAGAGAATGAAAAGGAATTGGTTTAAATCAGCAAAACTAAAAGGCAACTGATAGAATGGGAGAAGATATTTGCAAATGATGTGTCAGATAAAGTGTTAGTATCCAAAACGTATAAAGAACTTTATCAAACTCAACACCCAAAAAAACAATAATCCAGTGAAGAAATGAGCAAAAATCATGAATAGACACTTCTCCAAAGAAGGCATCCAGATGGCTAACAGACACATGAAAACATGCTCAACATTGCTCATCATCAGGGAAATACAAATCTGAACCAAAATGAAATACCACCTCATACCCGTCAGAGTGGCTAACATTAACAACTCAGGCAACAACAGATGTTGTCAAGGATACAGAGAAAGAGGAACACTTTTGTACTGCTGGTTGGAATGTAAACTGGTGCAGCCACTCTGGGAAATAGTATGGAGGTTCCTCAAAAAATTAAAAACAGAACTACCCTACCACTCAGTAATTGCACTAGTAGGTATTTATCCAAGGGATACAGGTGTGCTGTTCCAAAGGGACATATGCACCAATGTTTATAGCAGTGCTATCAACAGTAGTTAAAGTATGGAAATAGCCCAAATGTCCATTGACAGATGAATGGATAAAGAAGATGTGGTGTATATATATACAATAGAGTATTACTTGGCAATCAAAAAGAATGAAATCTTGCCATTGCAACAATTTGGATGGAACTCGAGTGTATTATACTAAATGAAATAAGTCAAAGAAAGACAAATATACGATTTCACTCGTGTGGAATTCAAGATACAAAATAGATGAACATAAGGGAAGGGAAGCAAAAATAATATAAAAACAGGGAGGGGGACAAACCATAAGAACCTCTTAAATACTAAGAACAAACTGAGGGTTGCTGGCAGGGTATTGGGTGGGGAGTTGGGCCACTGGGTGATGGGCATTAAGGAGGACACTTGTTAGGATGAGCACGAGGTATTATATATAAGTGATAAATCACTACATTCTATTTCTGAAATCATTATTACACTATATGTTAACTGACTTGGTTTTAAATAAAAAAAATATAACTAGAAAAGGAGAAATTGGTTTAATAAACATTTTGAAAGTCAAGCATTTTTCTTTTTGGCATGATCTTATAAACACATTTTGGTATTTAATTTTTTTGGTCATAATTTAAAAAATTATTCCTCAACTGTAGTTGATATACAATGTTATATTAGTTTCAAGCATACAACATAGTGATTCAATAATTCAGTACAAAAAATGTTATGGTATTTTAAATTAACTCAATACAATTCTACCTACTGCCATAATGAAATAATTTTAAAAAAATTTAATATGTATTTATTTTTGAGAGAGAGAGAGACAGACATACAGCACACGCACAAAAGTTAGGGAGGGGCAGAGACAGAGGGAGGCACATGATCTGATGCAGGCTGCAGGCTCTGAGCTCTCAGCACAGAGTCTGACGTGGGACTCATACTCACGACCCCTGAGATCATGACCTGAGCCGAAGTCAGATGCTTAACCCACTGAGACACCCAGGCACCCCCAAAATGAAATAATTTTTGATAGTTTTTCTTGTATGGGCAACAGATCAAGTCGTTTTACCTATGATATTGTTATAGTCTTTTTATTTTTTTAATGCTTATTTATTTATTTTGAGAAAGAGAGAGTGTGCAGGGATGGGGCAGAGAGAGAGACAGAGAGACAGAGAGACAGTGAGACAGAGACAGAGAATCCCAAGCAGTCTCTGCAGCTGTCAGCACAGAGCCCATTGCAGGGCTGAAAATCACAAGCCGTGAGATCATGCCCTGAGTTGAAACCAAGAGTTGGACACTTAACTGATGGAGCCACCCAGGCGCTCTAATACTGTCATACTCTTTAAAAGTTTGCTGGCCTTTTGTAAAGCGTGATTAGTTAAAAAATATAATTTTGCCTGTCTTATGGATATTATTTATCGAAGAAGCTGAGTTGTGACTCAGCTTCATGTCAACAGTGTAAAATACGGCAAATTACCCTGAGTCTTTTTGTGATTTAAAAAAAGAGAACTATGTTCTAATTTTCTAAATGGGTTTTAATGGATTTTAACACCTTTTTCAGTGTGCATAGTTATGTATGTTTGCCTGTGTTTGTCAGTCTTTCACGCAATATGTAATGTTTTAGTGCCTATTTTTATGGTTTTATACTTTAAACCTTATTTTTTGCTTTCTGCTTTTCTGCCCCTCATGTACAGAATCTAGCCTCTTTAGGAATAGTTTTAAGATTTGAAAGAGTCAAAGACTTTTTTCTTTTTTTTGAGATTGGCGATTAAAGAAAAGTCTTTGATTCCTGCAACATTAATTTTGCTTACTTTTCCCAAATAAGCAAGAACACAGCAAATTGAAGCCAGGAATGGAGAGAATGTGACATCTTCCAGGTGGCATTTCAGAGATCAGACTTAATCTAGTATACTGTAAAGCAAAAGATTTTTGAGCTGTGAAATTTGAAAGGCTTCCAGATTACATTAATTCCTTTATCAGTGCCAACATGGTACCCTTCCTGGGCCCCCGTTATGTTTCCTGCAATTTTTTTTACAAAAGATAGAAACAAGTTAGTCCATATAACAATGTTAATTTTGATAACTTGGAATGCAGTAAGACGTACATTTTCAGTGTAATTTTGCATTTTTCATATTTTGAACACCTGCCGGCAGTACATTGCAGTTAGTACCGTGTTACCTAATGATGGCTCCCTCTACAGCTGTGTTGTTTAAAATTTGTATTTACTTGGGACAGAATGTGGAAAACCACACCGGGAAATGAGGATGAATCCCAAAGCAATTACGGCCCCACAGATGTTTGGTCGACTTGACGTGGCCACAAATGATTGGACAGATGGGATATTTTCAACTCTTTGGAGGAAAACATTGAGAGCCAAGAAAGGTAGAAAACGAAGTAATATTTCTGACATGTACTTCTAAATAAAATCCTTGATGCCTATTTAGAATTAATAGAACAATTATATATTGTATTCTCTATATGATATTTAGCCAAGACTAAGAAGTCCTGAATCAGTATATTTGTCAATGCTGAAATGCTGAAATTATTGGTTAATATATTTAAAATCTCCCTCTCCCACCTTTTTTCTTTGTTATTGTTACAAAGGAAATGATTTTCCTTTTGGGTAAATGTTTGTGTATCCCTGTGATAGAATGAAACAGGAAGAAAAAACTGTTAAGGAAAATTGATAGTGTTAAATGAAGTGACTTTACCATAACTATTTCACTGTATCTTTTAAAAATGTTATCTTTATTTAAGTATACCCTATTTTTAGAATACTGATTCCCCTATAAAATCACAGGAGGAAACAGGCTTCTTTGGGAAGAAAACTGCATATATCAAAAATGAAATCTGTATTGAACTAACAAATTATTCTGTTTAAATGCACACTGGTGTTTGCTGGTCCTGTGAACAAACTTGTTAAGTGTTAGTGATTCACTCTGAATACTCTCTTACTTATGGAGTCTCTAAATTGAACCCAATGTTTCTGGAATATAAGCTCAGATGGAAGAGGTAGTATCAACCTTCCTCTCATGTTTTCTTACTTTTGAATAAGTGGGAGAAAGGCACAGTGAATGCACTTGCAGAGAGAAGGAAGGATGCACGAGAAGGAAGAGATATTGGGGATATTCATGAATCATTGCTTTGGAACACTGTCTACTGAGAGATGTTTAAGGTGGGGCCACCCATTGAGGGAACGGAGCTCAGCAACGTAACATCAGTTGTCAAAAGAGAGATGAAAATGTATAATTTCTAAAGTGTGCTGACATTAGACACTGTTGTTGTTTTACTGGAAATAAATCAAATTTTGTCTCTGCCTTGTTCCAGTAATCCTAAGTGAACACATATCCAGCACCCAATGCTATCTCAGAGAATGGGAGCTCAAAGCAGTGTTTTTTTTTCCCTCTTTAAAAAAGGGAACATGCTTTTTCTAAGTGACTGCTGTTTATTTCATCTTTTCACTTAAATTCAGTCAAATGAGCATAATCAAGATTTTTTAAAGCATTTTATTTGATACATAATGTTTTACAGCTGTCGCATAGTAAATAAAGATTATGGTTCCAAACTTGGTCATGGGGTCAGTAAAACAAAGTAGAGATTAAGTAATTAGGAGGAATTATTAAACCAGGTGCCTAAATTTACAATGGCATTCCATTGACCATTCCGCTGATGCTTGTCACTTTCTTTACTTCCAAATATCTCCTTAAGTGATTCCCATCAGTTTTGTTCCCAGTAGCCCCTTCAGGGGGCTCATGACCTCCAGCCTGTCAGATACTAACGGTCAGTTCTCAGGCTAGTCTGGCTCGCACAGGACCTGGCACAGTTGACCACTGCCCTTCTTGGGCTCTTCTGTCACTTGGCATCAGGGAAACTTTATCTGCTGGTTCTCCATCCACTTCTGCCTCCTAAGAGGTCTGTCAGAGGGAGGAGGCTGCAAAGGAGACTCTGCCAGAAGTCTGACCATCGAAGTAGCTCTGTCCTCAGACCTGCTGTCTCTATCTGCTCATTTCTAGAAGAAACATACCCAGTGCATGGTTTCAAATGCCATCTCTAAGCCAATGGCTTCTACATTTTAATCTTCAGCCCTGACCTCTCCCTTGAATCCTCAGCTCAACAACGTTGTGGGGTGTGTGTAGGACATTTCAGATGTGACATGTACAAGCCAGAATCAGTTCTGTGGTTCTGCCTGTCTTTCTGACAGCACTCACATTCCTTTTTCTCTTCTCCCCTTCTGGCTCTTCCTAGAACGGCCTGAACTTGTACTCACTTTGAGACCTTTGTACCTGTTATTCTTACTGCCTGGAAAATTCCACCTCTAGATCTTTATATCACTTCATTCTCCTGAAATATTTTATTGACTGCCTTATCGAAAGCAATGCCCCATCTTCTTTTCTTCCTAATTTTTCTTATCTTACACATTATTTGCTTATTGGTTTGATTATCATCTCTACCCCCTTCGAGTGTAAGCTCTGTCAAGGCAAGACATTGTCTTATTTTTACTGTAATAGCCCCAGACCCTAGAGCAGTGCTGATAGATAGAAGGTACTCAATGATTATTTGTTTAATGAACAAGTGACTTTTTGCTTTGATTATGTGCTTTAAACAACTGCTATAGTAAGAACTGGAAAAGTCCTATGTGACAAAATAAGATAATCATTTCTATCACAGTTTTACTTAAAAATTAATGAAAACTACATGAAATTATAGTACTTCTTCAAGTATAGTAGTTACATGTATGTGTATGTATGTGTGTGTGTGTCCTTCCCCCCACCTTTGGTGGAATATTCTAGGGGAGCATATCTGGATAGTTCTTGATGGTCCAGTAGATGCCATCTGGATTGAAAACCTGAATTCTGTTTTGGATGATAACAAAACTCTAACCCTTGCCAATGGCGATCGGATTCCCATGGCTCCAAACTGCAAGATCATTTTTGAACCTCATAACATTGACAACGCGTCACCAGCTACTGTCTCGAGAAATGGAATGGTTTTCATGAGTTCTTCTATCCTCGACTGGAGTCCTGTTCTTGAGGTAGGAGAGGAGTCTTTCTTTTCTTTTCTTTTTTTTTTTTTTTCATGTCCAGCCTTTAAAAATTATAATTTGTTGTCAAATTGGCTAGCATGCAGTGTGTAACGTGTGCTCTTGGTTTTTGGGATAGATTGGTTCATCGCTTACATACAACACCCAGTGCTCATCCCAACAAGTGCCCTCTTCAGTGCCCATCACCCATTTTCCCCTCTCACCACCCCCCCCATCCACCCTCAGTTTGTTCTCTGAATTTAAGAATGTGTTATGTTTTGCCTCCCTCCCTCTCTGTTTGTAACTACTTTTCCCCCTTCCCTTCCCCCATGGTCTTCCGTTAAGTTTCTCAAGATCCACATATGAGTAAACACATGTGGTATCTGTCTTTAACTGACTGATGTATTTCACTTAGCATAATACCCTCCAGTTCCATCCATATTGCTGCAAATGGCCAGATTTCATTCTTTCTCATTGCCAAGTAGTATTCCCTTGCATATATAAACCACATCTTTATCCATTCATCAGTTGATGGACATTAGGCTCTTTCCATAATATGGCTGTTGTTGAAAGCACTGCTATAAACACTTGGGTGCATGTGCCCCTGTGAATCAGCATGGAGTCTTTCTCTTGTGTACCCAAAGAGGAAAACAGATCTTTTAGTGCTCTGGTACAGCGTGTGCTAATTTTTCTACAGACCTGTGGTGTAATTGCATTTCATTGCTACTGTTTATGGCAGATCTTACATCCTCTGGGACACTGAAACCCTGATTGTCCCTTACAGGTGCCCTCAGCAGTCTGGTTTCCTCTGGGCTCCTTTGCATCTCCTTAGAACCGTGATTTCCACTGTGGGTTGTAGAGTAATTGCAAGGCCTAGCTGAATCAGTAATCCTGCCAAACTGAATAAGTAAAATTTAATCTTATCACTTTGGAAATTCATGACATTTTAAAAAGGTACTCATGCCCATAAAGTTTGGGAGCACTCATTGTACAATATTAGCTTGAAGAAAACAATTTATTAAAATTGCATATAAGGAATTTTGATGAGGTTCAATAGTCATAATATTTGTTTTAAGTTTGTTCTTGGAAATAATATTTCAGACAATATCTCTTCAATTCATGAAAAGCCGTATTATTTTCTTATCACCAGTACATTCTAGAGTGTATTGATTGTAATTAGATTATAATTAAATGCCTTGTATATTTAGATACTTTACTAAATAAATACTATAATATAGGGCAGAATGCTTATTAAGTTTTTAATGTTTACTTATTTTTGAGAGAGAGAGAGAGAGAGACAAAACATGAGTGGGGGAGGGGGAGAGAGAGGGAGGCATAGAATCTGAAGCAGACTCCAGGCTCTGAGCTGTCAGCACAGAACCTGATGTGGGATTCGAACTCACAAACCGCGAGATCATGACCTGAGCTGAAGTTGGACACTTAACTGACAGAGCCACCCAGGCACCCCGGGGGCAGAATGCTTATTAGAATAGCCATGTGTGAAACCTCTTTTTGACATTATTGGTTAAACTTATTATTTTATTTACATAATTTTTTAGAAATGATTTTGACTGAAAACTTACTAAATCATAATTTAAATTAAGATCAAAAGCTTATAAAATCATAATTTAAATTAAGTAGGTGTTTATTTTACATCATCATTAAATTATTATGCTTCTCTTTCTGTATCAGTATATCTTAGCTTTTAATAATATCATCTCAGGATTTACAGAACTCTGGCTTGCACAAGGGTTTCGGTGTGGTGAAGTGTGAAGATGTGAAAAAGGAGGGGATTAGATAGCAAAATGTTACTTATGTATAATTGGATGTGACACTAAACATGCTTCTAAATATTTCTATTTCTGATCTCTCAATCAAATTATCCATCCATTTAGGGGAATACAGGGCAAAGGTTCTGAACCCTGGCTTTGCAAAAATAATCAGCAATGACAGTTTCTTAAAGTATAAACGAGTGGGTCATACCTCAGTCCTACCAGATCGGAATCTCTGGGGATGGAGGTTCAAAAGTTGGTTTTTGTTTTTGCGTTTGTTTTTGTTTTTAAAAGCAGTACAATAGATTCAGATTTGGTAACCACAGATATAACGGCAAGCTCCAAGTGAAAAAAAGTTATTTGTGTGATTTTCCTCAAATACTTCATATCCACAAAGACTTAAAAAAATTTTTTTTTAACATTTGTTCATTTTTTGAGAGACAGAGAGACACAGTATAAGCAGGGGAAGGACAGAGAGAGAGAGGGAGACACAGAATCCGTAGCAGATTCCAGGTCATGAGCTGTCAGCACAGAACCTGACATGGGGCTCGAACTCACAAGATGTAAGATCATGACCTGAGCTGAAGTCAGACGCTTAACTGACTGAGCCACCCAGGTTCCCCCACAAAGACTTTTAAAAGCTACTCTGACACTACTAGCTAATGAATATTAAACTTTGCTTTTTATGAAATAAGCTTCTATTATATTCTATGTTGAGGCTGAATAAGGTTCTTACATTAATGCTACACTTACCTAATTTTTTATAATGCTTTTAAATAATGCAATTTTTTTTTTCTCACAAATGATTAGCAAGAAGCAAGACTCACAAAGAATCAGATGGGAAGTGTTCAGAGAGCAGTACCTGGCAGCTCTAGGGAGTTATTAGAGGCAGGCAGATGGAGAAGTTTTGCTCATAGGAATCTGTCAGCTCCTGGGAGCCAAGCTGATTTCTTGGCCTTGGGTTAGGACCTTTCTGCTTCCATCAACTTGAAGGTGCTGTGTTCTGTTGCTGTTGCTGTGGAATCCTGGTAAATTCATGAATTGATAAATCATTCGTAATCAACATTTTATTGCTTCTGCTCAGTGTCAAAGAATGAGCTGATCTCTTGAGGCCAAGGCAACTTGCCTCAGCTTCAGAGAATATTGTGTTATGTGGTATCTTGTTAGGGATCACATGCACTTTTCTAACAGCGGGCTCTCCAAAGGACTCAATTCTCCATTTTCCTCTTTGATATTTTTCTACACTGGTTATTAGTTACATTAGAAGAAATAAAAGGAAACGGCTAATTTGATAAATCTTTGTTTCCCATTTAAAAAGATGTGTGTATAGAGTTCCTTTGTTCATCTTTTAGTCCTTTTCCTTTTCCTAAATTACTTCTCTATGTATGCTTCCTCATTTTCTTCTAGTGTATTTTAATTAAGACCTGAGACTTTTTCTCCATCTTTGCTTCAAGACATGTATAAGGTGGTAACGGAGCACATAGGTTTGAATTCTGGACTTGGCACCCACCGGCTGTAGGGTCCTGGGCACATCACTTGCACTCTTTGGGTTTTGGTTTTCTTTATTTTTTATATATATATATATATATATATATATTTTTTTTTTTTTTAATGTTTATTCATTTTTGAATGACAGAGAGAAACAGAATGCAAGCAGGGTAGAGGCAGAGAGAGAGGGAGACACAGAAGTCGAAGCAGGCTCCAGGCTCTGAGCTGTCAGAACAGAGCCTGACATGGGGCTCAAACCCACGAACTGTGAGATCATGACCTGAGCCAAAGTTGGACCTTCAACTGATTGAGCCACCCAGGTGTTCCTGGACTTCTGTTTTCTCATCTGTAAAAGGAGGGTAATAATAGCTCCTACCTCCCAGAATTATATGAGTTAATGCATGAAAGAATGTATTGCGAGGCCTGACGCATTCTGTATGCAGTGTTATTAGATGTTATTATAGGCCATCAATATGTAAAAAATGTTTGTTCCAAAATCACCATTCTCCTGGCATGTTAATAAATTTATTAATGCATTAATTTGTGAATGGACAGAGTTTCCTTAAGAAGCGCTCCCCTCAGGAAGCCGAAATTCTTCGTCAGCTATACATCAAGTCTTTTCCCGACCTGTATCGCTTCAGTGTTCAGAACGTAGAATACAAGATGGAGGTGCTTGAGGCCTTTGTAATCATGCAGAGCATTAACATGCTTCAAGGGCTGATCCCTCCAAAGGTAAATTGCTCAACTTTCTAGAAATTTCTCTCTTATTAACTGAGCCATGTTGTGCAGAGAGTACAGTATTCGAAATTGGTTGTGTTAGAGCTATGCATGGGGGAATGTTTCAAACATGCCCCTGCATCTTTTGTGTTTTTCTCATTTCTTTTCTCCCCAAGTGAGCCACACGTTTGTAATTTAGTGGCAAGTTCACAGTCATCTAATAAACATCCAGATTTATTTTGGGGACTGACTTGGTATTTCCTGAGATAAATCTGTATGTTTCCAGTTTTATTCATCTATTCCTTGTTCTTGGGGAAAACTATTGTCCCTTTTACATCTTTATTATTTTTATTGAAACCTCAAAGCAAAATTTAGGTTTGAGAATCAACTAATCAAAACAAGTTTCTTCCGTGCCCAGGAACAAGGTGTGGAGGTCACACCGGAGCACCTGGGGAGACTGTACGTCTTCTCCCTGATGTGGAGCATTGGGGCTGTGCTAGAGCTGGAGGGCCGACGCCGGATAGAGCACTGGCTGCGTTCTCAGGAAGCGCTGACCTTGGATTTGCCACCTCTAACGGGGACCGATGACACCATGTTTGACTATTATGTCTCGTCCAGTGGTGAGTATGCTTGCTTCCGTTTGTACATAACACACGGGAGGTTTTTCCACGGGCTCCTATTTACACAGCTTTTATTTTTCTAAATGGTACTTAAAACATGTGCTGTAATATTAAAATGGAAATTTTTATGTGTGACGAAACCTAATTTTTTCTTTTGCAAAAATGTATTTCATTTGTGTCCCAAATGCACATCTTCCCCTTATTAGGTATATTGTTTACTAAACTTTTAATGAATTAAAAACAAATTAGAAATAAAAAGTCTCCAAAGCAGGTAGATCTATTTCAGTCATTGATATAATATAATCAGCAATTTACATAAAAATTACAAAATGTGGCGTATATTTTTACCAAATATGTGCTTATCTATCTTATATACCTCGTTTGTTTATATGTGGTACATATATATAAAGTACATCTATATAAAACATATATATAATATTTATTTATCTTTTATTTTTGGTTTTATAATTACAGAACGTATATAATGAAAAGCTTGTGCGATTGGATATTTTAAGTGGTTTTAGGGACATACTACTATCACTATTCTTTTTTTATTTTTTATTTTTACTTAAAAATTTTTTAAATGTTTATTTATTTTTGAGAGAGAGAAAGAGACAGAGTGTGCGTGGGGGAGGGGCAGAGAGGGAGGAGACAGAATCTGAAGCAGTCTCCAGGCCCTGAGCTGTCAGCACAGAGCTCAAACTCATGGACTGTGAGATGATGACCTGAGCTGAAGTTGGATGCCCAACCGACTGAGCCACCCAGGCACCCCAACAAAAATGTTTATTTTTGAGAGAGAGATAGAGAGCGAGTGGGGTAGGGACAGAGAGAGAGGAGAGAGGGAGAATCCCAAGCAGGCTCTGCACTCCCAGCCCAGAACCCCATGAGGGGCTCAAACCCATGAACTGTGAGATCATGACCTGAGCTAAAGCCAAGAGTCCGACACTTAACCAACTGAGCCACCCAGGCTCCCCCTTATCATTGTATTCTTAATTTTTATTCAGACATTATTGAAAACTGACATATTTTAAAACATGCCAAGACATTCTTAATATTTCCTAATATTACCACTTTGGAATTGTTCCTTGGGAAATTCTGACTCGGTTAACACAGACTTACATACTACTTAGATCTTCCATTCTAATGATCTTATTTTATGGGGAGATTTTGAAAGATGCTTCATGAGATATCAAGAATGTCTGCTTGTGACAGGAATTAAATCATTAATAGGCATGTGAAGATGTAAATGTTCGGTGTTCACCTCAGGTCAATGGCTGCACTGGAACACACGTACGGAGGAATATGTGTATCCACCTGACGTCACCCCAGAATATGGCTCCATCCTGGTACCAAATGTTGACAATGTGAGGACTGACTTTCTAATTAAAACCATCGCTAAACAGGGCAAGGTATGGCTCTTTAACTTCTATTAACAATAGCACATTTTTAAAATGTCCCTTGAAAACACAAGGCATCTTGCATTTATCTCAGAATGCTTTAGGTTGCTGTTTAGAGAACATGAAAATATGACCCAAATTGATATTGTTCTCTACTCACAGCATTAGAGTTGCCTGGTCCCAATTCATGATCAAGTAATTTGTTCTCACATGTTAGTTGAGAGAGAGTGAATTTTGACTCATTTGTCCAAAGAGATGTCCTTCTCTTCTGATGATTGTGCTGATTTGCTGGGGCTGCCCATACACATCACCCCGGGTTGGGGGAGTTAAACGACAGACCTTTCTTTACTCTCAGTTCTGGAGGCGTAGAGTCCAAGGTTAAGGTGCTGGCAGGTTGATTTTCTCCTGAGGCCTCTCTCGTTGGCTTGCAGGTGGCTTTCATCTCTGTGGTCTTTATCTGCCTGCATCTCTGTGTTTCCAGATTTCCTCCTCTTCTACAGAGGCTCCTTAGATTGAACTAGGGCCCACCGTCATGGCCTCATTTTAACCTCATCATCTCTTTAAAGGCCCTCTCTACAAATACAGTCAATTCTGAGGCACTGGGTGTTAGGGCTTCAATGTGTGAATTTGCGGGGGGGGCACAATTTAGCCTATAATCATTTTATTGCATTCCTTGGGTTTCTTTTTCAACTTCTCTTTTAGGCCGTGCTATTAATTGGGGAACAAGGAACGGCCAAAACAGTCATTATCAAAGGATTTATGTCAAAATATGATTCTGAAAGTCACATGATCAAGAGTCTGAATTTTTCTTCTGCAACCACCCCACTGATGTTTCAGGTACTGGCTCTTTGGTATTGCTCATTAAGGTCGAGTTTGTGATAAACTTTGGAGGCTCTGCTCGGTTCACTGGGAAGCCTGTGCCCATTGAATTTCATCTGCACTTTTTCTCAGCCATGATAAGTCCCTTACAAATGCGTTCAATTGTCTCTATTATTCACCTGCAATAGAATCTCTTCCTAGTTGGGTTATACTGTATAATCTTAAATTTTGGAGAAATAAAAAGCATAATTAGGGTGTTAAGAGGCTCAGTACTGTTTAAAATATGTAAAGAAAGGGGCGCCTGGGTGGCTCGGTCAGTTAAGCGTCCAACTTCGGCTCAGGTCATGATCTCATGGTTTGTGGGTTCGAGCCCCACGTCCGGCTCTGTACTGACAGCCAGCTCAGAGCCTGGAGCCTGTTTCAGATTCTGTGTCTCCCTCTCTCTCTGACCCTCCCCTGCTCACGCTGTCTCTCTCTCTCAGAAATAAATTAAAAACATTAAAAATTTTTGAAAAAGCAATAAAATGTAAAGAAAGCCTGTGAACATATAAAACCCAAAGCTGAAGGAATGTCATTTATTCCTTCATCCAAACCTGTGTCTTTTCCCTACTGTCTGCTTTCTGTGGGTGTGACTATTATTCTAGCCTCTAGGCTGGATATACCGGTCATCTTTGATGTGTCTGTCTTGAATTCAGGGCTGAAAATGTAGCTATGGAAATATTTTTCATATCTCCTTCTTTCTCTTCATTCTCCCTGTCCACCTCTCCATAATTCATGTCCTCAGGATCCACACCAGAGTATTAGTGTGGAAAGATCCCCAGCTGGCCTAAGTCCAGTTCTCTTCCAGTTTTGCTTTTATTCCTTGCCTAATCTCAGGTCCCAATATTGCCAATTTATTTTGTTGTATCCTGACTTAATGTTCCACCATGGTTCCCATTATCAATTGCAGGAATAAATCAGTTGCAGGACTGTGCAATTAGCACATTCAAGATTTTACCCCATTGTATTCTTGAGGAGTAACAGGGAAAAAAAATCCCTTAAAGTTGCTTTGCTTTTGTGAACAACATGCCAAGAATGACTGAGATTGCAGTGCTGGCCTGGTGGTTTTGCTCTGGTCCTGCGTTGTTTAAGACCCTGTTGAAACTGGGGAGAGAATCCTATGTGTCAACTCATGCTGGGGTTGTTTTCAAGTCATCTCTCCTATCTTTTAGAACATTGCTGCATAAATAAAAGGGATACATTTCATAACTTGAAAATGGAAAGGGGGTTTTTAGGAGAATTTCAACCCAAAGAACATTGGTCTTGATTAACTTTGTTGTTCCGTAGTTGTTGGTATTAAAATATCAATGAAAATTGTTGACAGCCTGGCTACATCATCACCTTTTATCACTTAATGTAATTGGTGACTGGAGAATGCCAATAAACTAAGACCATTGATTAAGTTTTTAAATAAGACTATCAGCTGTATTCTACTCCTCTGTTAGAGATGGAATTTCCAATACTGGCTAGTCTTCTGTCAGATAAATACTATTTACAGAATCATGATGGGAAGGAATGTCCGGATGGAAGGTCAGCCTCATATTGCAAAGACTGAGCTGTGATATTTTTGTGTTTGGGGAATAGCACCTTAAATTATTGTAGGCTGGCAAGAAGCTAATGTTATACATATTCCTTTGTTACTATTATTATGCACATTCCCTTGGTATTATTTCACATTTAAACAACTTTTGCTAGTTTTACTTTTGGAGAGCATCCTCTTAAAGTTTATAACCTTTAAGGTTATAGGTTTTAAAACATTAAATCAAAGTATGATTTTTTTCCCCACACTCAGACCAGTCTTACCAGAAAGACTAACCATGTGATTCGAAGGTTGGGGCTTTGAAGTGCATATCAGCTGACCCCCTGGGAGAGAAGGGGATGCAAGTTTTAAAATATTATATGCAAGTGTGATTTTTTTTCCCCATTATGTTGGATTATTATCGATTCACATTTCTCGAGACTGGAGTAAATCTTTAAGGCTGTAATGCAATTCTGACAGTAACTACTTGGAGCTACTGAGGCTTTACAGGCAAAGGGCTCAGGCCCCCACACGTCTTCCCTCACTTCAGATACCAGCCACATGCTTTGGTTTCCAGGCCACCAGCAATTCTGAACAACTGATTCACAATTCAGTGGTTCCTATGACTCTCTCTCCATAATTCACTGGAATGACTCTCAGAATTTAGCAAAGTGTGGTGTTAATGATTATGGTTTTATTAAAAGATATGAATCAGGATCAGCCAAAAGAAGAGATGCATTGAGGCAGTGGTTGGAAGGCTCCCAACTGAAACCTTCTTAAGTCCTCAGAATGTGTTACCTTCCAGGTATATCGAGTTCATCCCCAACTAGTAAGCTCACCTATGCTACGCAGAGCTCTGTTGGGTTTCATGACCTAGGCACGACTGATTGAATCATTGACCATGTGATTGAACTCAGTCTCCAAGCCTGCACCCCTCTCAAAATATCCACTGATACCATGTGGTCCAAATCGCCAACCCTCAAATCACACGGTTGGCCCTTCAGGCAAGAGTAGACAGGGGGACCCACCATGGATAACAAATTCTTATTACTCAGGAAATTCCAGGTGTTTAAAGGCTCCCCACTAGGAACCAGGGACAAAGGCCAGCCAGATCACTTGGTATGTAACAAGCCCTGGTCACTGTATTTTTATTAGTAACTCTTGCCATTATTTAATCCTTCAAGGTGGTCAAGATCTGTAGACTACGTATCTTTAATATAAGACATTTATTAATTCCCTCGAAAAAAGGCATATGTATCAAAAGGAACCTGTTTGTTGATATAAAATTTGTAAATGATATAATAGACTTCTAGAAGTTACACCACACTGGAATATAATAATTAGGACAATAGTCAACAGGCTTTTAGAACACAAACATCAGTATTCTTTACGGTCCCATTATCTGATTCACAGCTATGTTAGCCCAATTTCTTTAGACCCCGGTGTCAAGCTGGCATTCATACTTCACTGTTTCTTTTCCTTCTCATAAGCATCATGGGATCATGCAGTCTGTTCAGTGCCTGTTTTGCCTGCTAACTATCCAAGCTTTCTAGTAAGCTAGACTCATTAATATTAGAAAGCTTTCAATTAGCTAAACTGCTATAATTAACTTTCTCTCTGTAATTTTCAGCCGTTCATGAGTGAGTTCTGAGGGACGTGAGCATCTTTTCTCAGTATCGCCTGATTACCTGGATCCAAACACAACTGAAATCGTAGATGAGAAAAGAGATCGTGTGCATCCCTCCTATGTCATCACTTTAGCACATAGTCCAGTCGAGGCCACGTGTCTGTTGCTTGACTTGTTATCTTAGGGTTTCTTTAGTTTTCTGCATGGTGTCACATTCACATCTTTTGCCAAGAGGAGGTCTGACTGTATGTCCCTCTTCATCTGGAATAGGCTGGTTTACTTCCACTGGCTTGGATTAATAATTAATGGCATCCCTGTCACTATCGAAAGTGTGTCGTTTGGGCAAAAATTATGTGGTCCCCTGATCTTTTCGGCTAAGGCAATTCAGTTGGTCTTTTAAGAGAGCTATCTCAGTTTTTTCCCCAACAAATATTATTTTAAGTGTTTTTTTCTGTTTTAGAAATAATCTATACATATCTTTTAAACTATAAACAACACAGAAAGGTAAGAAGAAAGTTTCTTTAGAGAGTTTCTGGAAAGGCTTATCTTTTCTAAAAATAATCTTAAAATGTTTTGAATATAACTGTTATAAATAACTGCATGGAAATAGGTTTTGTTTTTTAAAAAAAAATGAGAATCATAGATCCTAGAAGGAAATTCCAGTTTTTTTCTTTTAAGACGCAGAACCACTTTTCCAAAGGAGAAATCGTAAGCAGAAGCCTAGGCTGTAAAATAGGTGACCGCAGATTTGCTTTAGTGGAATTGGAGCTGGGCTCCTGAAATCCTTCCTGGCTTCATCCTTACTTCCTGCAGAGACCCCTACGGTTGCAGAAAACGTTTTTGATTCCTGAGAGCATAGTTTTAGGATGAGTTTCCGGAGAAGAATAATAAGAGATAATATGTGAAAGTATTTTTTCATGGTGAAGCTCTCTAAAAGTGTCAGGGTTTCCCGTTACCATGAATGTATGCAGGTTGAGGGAGACTGAGGTATTTGTCTGTGTTCACCCAGTTAGCTGCTAGCAGAAACTGGTGAGAAACCAAGTCCCTGTATGTTCTGTGCTTTTCCAGTTCACCCATATGCCTCCTTCCAATGGCTTTTCTTTATCTATATTAATATTCAAATGACTGCTTTATCACTTAGTGCTCTTGCTTTATTTTTAGCTTCTATTTATGTTAATGTATTTTCACATTGTTTTAGATATTTTACTTTTTTTAAAATATTGTGCTGTTGAGCATTTTAAACTTTATTAATGTAAGACTTTTCATTTGTTTTTGATAACTTATAATAAAAGGGGAAGATCTTATTTTTTTTTTAATTTTTTTTTTAAAATGTTTTATTTATTTCTAGGAGAGAGAGAGAGACAGTGTGAGCAGGGAGGGTCAGAGAGAGAGGGAGTCACAGACTGAAACAGGCTCCAGGCTCTGAGCTGGCAGTCAGCACAGAGCCCGACGCGGGGCTCGAACCCACGAACCGCGAGATCATGACCTAAGGAAAAGTTGGATGCTTAACCGACTAAGCCACCCAGGCGCCCCATGGGGAAGATCTTATTTAAGCAGTAGATATCTTAATAAAGAACATAAGCTCTCCAATTTTAGATAAACAGCAGATATGAAGAAGCCTAAAATTCAGCATATTTAAAAATTTTTTAAATGTATATTTTTGAGGGAGAGAGAGACAGAGCATGGGTAGGGGAGGCGCAGAGAGGCAGGGAGCACAGAATCTGAAGCAGGCTCCAGGCTCTGAGCTGTCAGCACAGAGCTGGACATGGGGTTGAAATGAGCCATGAGATCATGATGTGAGCTGAAGTTGGATGCTCAACGGACTGAGCCACGCAGGTGCCCCAAGTGTATTTATATTTCCGTTTAATTGGATGTACTACATATGAAAATGATTTAAATGCTGATATAAAGAGATACCTATAAGTGATAATAAAATATCTTTCATCTTTATAATGCATTAATCTCACCAACTACTTTCACATATACCATTTGTCGATAATACTCTATTGTGTATATACACACATATGTATGTATTTGTAAGTTAAATATCTTTACATACACTTCCACTTGTGACCATGCAGGTTATGCAGATTTGTGCTATGTCCTATTAACAGATACAATTGTGTGAATGATAAACCCAAGATTTGGGGAGTGCAAAACCTTCTCAGCCGTACATTACTCTGCCAATATCTCTTCCAATGCAGTGTTCCACCCTCTATCTGGCTGGGGAAGCAGACATGTATACAATCAAGGATAACTGATGTGATAAGTGCTCCTTAGGGTGTAATCTAAGTATTGTGGAGCCCAGAGGAGGAAGGAAGTAGTTTCTTAAGAGGATTACAGAAATCAGCATAATGAAAACAGTTGACATTACTTGAGAAGATTCCATATTTATGTTTTATTAATATTATATATTTTAGGAATTATAGAGGCTGAACTATTAAGAGATTAATTCAGAAAATGGAATTACCCCTGGTTTTAGGGCTCCTAGCTTAGAATGGACAAGGGCAGCTTTCTTCACCTGCCTTCCCAAGTCTGTCTGGATTTCTAACCTTCTAGTTTTTATTTCTTAAAATGCTGTTGTTACAGCTTGGGTTAGCCCCCCATATGCCATGTGTGAGATAGGCAGACAACAAGAACAGAATCTTTTTAAGTTTCCATTGACTGCTTAAGATGGTATCATGCTCACTACCATCCTCTGCTTGCAGAGTTTTTGTTTATTCTCAGAGAACAGTATAAACTGCCATTAGTCCAGGTCCTTGCTAGAGATCTCACTTTTTTTTTTTTTTTATCAATAGCTGTGTTGAGAGAAGTGACATTTATGGAAGATCATTCATCTAAATCAATATTTGACAAATTGTGTTTAGTTGACGCTAACACTGAGAGATTTTTTGGCTCAGAAATGGCTACTCTAGGAATATGTAAATAAGAATCCCATAATGAATACTAGCCTGTGAGCTGAGTATCACTGTATGGTATGTGTTTTATTGTCGACTGAATATGAATGAATTAAGTTGAGGGCCCAGCACAAAGAGACTAAGGGGTGTTTAGAGGTGAGACTGGAGGTGTAAGTGAAGAAATCATGAAGCTCCTTGTACATCGCTCCTGGGGAACCAGTGGATATTATGCAGGGTGACACTGGCCCTTTAGAAAGTGCATGCTGGCTGCAGAGGGGAAGACAAGATGAAAGAGATACAGGTGTTTTCAGAGAGAACTGGGAGGTAAGGAAAGTTGGACTGGACCAAGTAGCAAAAGTTAGAAGGGAAGCACACCTGTTGTCTGAGTAGATGTTGGAAGAGAGGGATACAAGAGAGAGAAGAAATTTACAGGTGATCCCAGGTTTCTTTTCCTCATTTATCTGTGTACCAAATACTTACAAATAAGTGCACGATGCCAGACACCTTTCTGGACACTGAGGATGTAGTGAGGAGCAAGATAAACAAGATGCTTTCCCTCTTTACATTCTAGTGGGAGAGACAGACAGAACTCAGATAAACAAATATACCTGTTTCTGTTAATTAGACTATGGTTTATCTCAAAAAAACTAGTGGCTGAAGTGGGAACCCAGATGAAGGAGATCAAAGAGCATGTGGGTGGCGAACCACAACAGAGATGGTCAGTAGTTCTTTAGACTGATTTTCGGAGGAGACAGAAAATTCTAGATAAAATTGTAAATCACACACCACAGACAGTGTATATGACTTATTAAGAAGTTCTCAGGACTGACTGGAGGAGGCAGGGCGGGGGCAGTTTAAGAGTTTGTGACATTGTGTATATAAATCACATTTTCTTTATCCATTTGTTGGATTATTACATGGCAATGAGAAAGAATGAAATCTGGCCATTTGTAGCACCGTGGATGGAACTAGAGGGTATTATGCTGAGTGAAATAAGTCAGGCAGAGAAAGACAGATACCATATGTTTTCACTCATATGTGGATGAGGAGAAACTTAACAGAGGACCATGGGGAAAGGGAAGGGGGAAAAATAGTTAAAGAGAGGGAGGGAGGCAAACCATAAGAGACTCTTGAATACTGAGAACAAACTGAGGGTTGATGGGGGTGGGGGAGAGGCGGAAATGGGTGATGGGCATGGAGGAGGGCACTTGCTGGGAAGAGCACTGTGTGTTATATGGAAATCAACTTGACAATAAACTATATTAAAAAATAAAAAACTTGGGGCGCCTGGGTGGCTTAGTCGGTTAAGCGTCCAACTTTCGCTTAGATCATGATCTCGCGGTCCATGGGTTCGAGCCCCGCGTCGGGCTCTGTGCTGACTGCCAGCTCAGAGCCTGGAGCCTGTTTCAGTCTGTGACTCCCTCTCTCTCTGACCCCTCCCCTGCTCACACTGTCTCTCTCTCTCCTAGAAATAAATAAAAAAAATAAAAATAAAAATAAAAAACTTAAAAAAAGAGCTTGTGACATTAATCCCCTTGAGAAAGACAAATAACTGACCCCGGAAATATCATTCTTCAGGAAGGAGGAGGTGCATTAAATAGGAGTATTGAAATTAGAAGAGAAAGAATGTATTGATGTTGGATGGGAAAATGTTTGGATGGGGCAGTTGGGTCATTGGTGTAAATCTCTGAAATGGGCACCCAGCAGGGGGTGCAGACTTTGGAGTAAGAGGCATTTGTGTTTGGATATGTTGACTTTGTGACGCTAGTGATGATCCAAGTGCAGAAGTCCAGCAGGAGATACTAGTCCACGTATGTGGTTTCCCCAAACTTTTATGAATAGATATATGATGGAGTAGAACCTACAGTTGCTATGCTTCTGAACTCTAGGAGGTCCCCCCACACTCCAGATGCACTAGGTAATGATTTAATAGGTAGCGATTCTAAAACCAGAAAGGTCTCAACTCCAGGGTCAGAAGCTACTTCATTTTATTCCCTCCCTTGTTTTTTTGTCAGCTTAGCTTTTTTATGGCATATATAGCTTACTATTAATTTCCTGTTATTTTGAAAAAAAAATAGGGTCACAATGAAAAGGAACAAAGTGCAGGTGTGGGACTATTACTCTATATTATCCCATCTTTTCCACCCATGGCCTTTTACCTCTTAGATGGCCCCCAAGACATAAAATATATTTTTTTCATGTTTATTTTTGAGAAAGAGGGACAGAGCATGAGCAGAGGAGACAGAGAGAGAGAGAGAGAGAGAGAGAGAGAGAGAGAGAATCCAAAGCAGTCTCTAGGCTCCAAGCTGTCATCACAAAGCCCAACACGGGGCTCAAACTTGAGCCACAACATCATGACCTAAGCCAAAGTCGGATGCTTAACTGTAGCCATTCAGGCCCCCCAAGAAATAAAATCTTCATGTGTTTATGAGTTCTCATTAATAGACAAGGGAATATCTGGAAGGCTCTGGCTTGCCATAGGAAGATGTCAAGAGATTATTAATTGCCTTATGCATTTAAATTCATTGAAAAGCAGAGCTAAATTTAGCCTAGTACATTACTTTAAACAGCTTGCTTTTATTTCAGGGAAATAGGAAATTCTTTTTGCCATTGTACTGTTGTTATGAGAGATTTACTTTGTAATTGAATGAGTTGTGATATATTTATATATCTTTATATTTGGAAATGGTGAAGAAAAGTTCATATCTCTTGCCCTTATTCATTAAAATGGTGATGGAAAATTAGAATTTGGAATTACCAAACTGCAAAGGTTTCCAAGGACAAATATATGAAATTTTGCTTATATGTTGGCCTTATTTTGTGGTTGTGTCTTGGATTATTGAAGTCATTTTTAACTAGTTTGCTCTTCATCATGAACTAAGTAAGCTTTTTTTGGATAGGAGGAGGATGCATTTTGGGTCAATATACCTTCACTTTCTCCTACACTTATACATTATCTTTTTTTAATGTTTATTTATTTATTTTGAGAGAGGGAGAGAGAGAGAGAGAAAGAGAGAGAGAATGCACACGAACTGGGATAGGGCAGAGAGAGAGGGAGAGAGAATTCCAAGCAGGCTCCACACTGTTAGCCCAGAGTCCATCGCAGGGCTTGATCTCACTAACCGTGAGATATTGACCTGAGCCAAAATCAAGAGTCAAATGCTTAACCAACTGAGCCACTGAGGTGCCCCTACATTATCTTTAACACAACTTAAAATCATGGATCAGTAGATTGCTACAGTGGTAGGTGTGGAATGAGGACTTTTAAGACTGAGTTTCTAGAGCACGAATGAAGTGTTTTCTGTTTTCTTTGTGGTGCTAGCTCTGGTACTCAGTGCATACGTTTTCCAAACCACATGGTACTACCACTGAAATGATCATATTGTAATCAAGAGTCTGGGTCCCTCCCCATGTTTCCCTTACTTCTCCCAATACTCCTTTCATCAGTTTTTTTTTAAATTTTAATTGAAGAATAGTTGACATATAACATTACATTAGTTTAATCAGTTTTAATGTGTTTGTTCATATTGCTAGGAAAAGTCTTTATGTTGTTTGTTTGTTTTTTAAATATAGCACAGTGTAGTTAGTCTTCTTTACCACCTAAGCTCAGAATGGAGAAATGAGAGAGATACAAGTGGGTGTGGTTTGATATTTTGTTTCATGGGATAAAAGGTGATTCACTGCGAGGGGGGGCAAGATGGCGGAGAAGTAAGGAGCTCCATACTTGCACTCGCGCCCATACATCACACAGAAAAGATCTGAAGTCATTGGAAACCTTACAAAACCTGAGAGACTGGGAGAAAAAGGACACAGAATCCACTGAGAAAGCCTTCTAACGTGAGTGCGAACCGGGGAAGGTAAAATCGGGCCGGGATCAGAGACTCCAGGGTGGGAGGCGATCCCCCTCTACCCTCTACAGGGAGTGAGAGGGAAAAAGGAGAGAGTCCGAGACAGAAAAACCTCCACTCGTGGGGGGAAAACCTCCGCTCGGTGCATAGAAAGACCGTACTTGCCAAATACCTGCACACCAGGTCCCCTCGCGACAACTGGTCCTGGGGGAGGCTGAGCACACAAACTGCTCTTTGTGCCGCTCCTGGAGGTTGGATTTCAGAGCAGCGGTGCGCCTGCCGCCATTGTAGCTCCAGGGCAGCTGGGACCCCTGAAAGAGCCGCGCAGACACCGGGCGTCCGCGCTCCTGGCTGGCTGGAACTCGAGAGGGAAGGCAAAGAGCTAAAAACTGGGAAATTTGCCTGTGAGTTCGTGTTTCGGGTGACGAGCCATACAGAGACCCGGTTTTCCTCACTCCAGCGGGCTCAGGCTACGCCGGCAGGCAAGCCCCGCGCACATGCGCGCCATCCCGACCCAGAGAAGGAAGCAGCGATTCTGACTCCGCCCCCAGAGCTCAGCAGGGAGCCTGGAATAGCCCGAGGAGGTTGTCTGGGACGCTGTGTCTAAGGCAACTTCAGTGGGGCGCGCGGACTGGGATTTGGAGATTGTAACAGACCTGGGTTGAAGAGTGCAACCAACTTCGGCTGCGTCCCCGGAACGGGGAGTTGACACTCCAAAAAAAAAAAAAAAGCGAGCTGCAGCGCGGGGTTCAAGAAGGGACTGGAGCACCGTCACTCTCCTCCCCACAATCGCCAAGGCAGAACCCCCGCCTGAGGCATCGGATCACGCCACGCCCATCCCTGCCTGAGAGGTGCACTCCTCCCTTTTTTTTTCTCTTTCTTTTTTCCTTTTTTTTGTTTTTTTTCCTTTTTTTGTTTTTTTTCCTTTTTTTTCATCTTTCTTTTTTTTTCCCCTTTCTTTTCTCTTTTTTTCTTCTTCTTTCTCTTTTCTCGCTTTTTTCCCTAAAACACTGACCTGATTAACTCTGGTCGCCAGCTTGCTTAAACAATCACAACAAGTCCATTCTGTAAATGTAAATTCTACACCTACCGACTTTTTCAGCTATTTCTCTCGGGAGTAATTAGACTATATAGTTTCTCTGGATAATTCCAGCATTCTTCTCTCACCTACCCAACCATATTCTACCCTTTACCTCTTTGAAAAAAGCTTCTTATCCCTTCTGCCTGTTCGTTCATTCTATTTCCAAATCTGCCTCATCTCGCCCTGCCTTCTCTCTTTTTCTCTATGCTCTTCAACCAGTACTGCATACACACGGCTATTTAACTGTAGCTGGGAAATCCAGGTATATGCTTTAATCCGTTCTTTGTCCATCGGTTTTCTTCTTTTTTCCTTTTCTTTTCCCCTTTTTGACCCTTTTATGTATTTTATGCTCCCTATTATTCGCCCTCCCTCCTCCGTCTTTTCTATTAACTTTTTCGTTTTCCCTCTCGCTTTGCATGTTAGTTGAATCAGCCTGTGCGTTTGAGTACTCCTGCTCCCTGTGTGTTTGTCTGTCTGTTTTCTTTTCCAGGGCTACCTCAAGAAATAAGCTAGAGTACACAAGGTGAAGAGTCCCAAATATCACTACGAATAGGAAAATAAAATAACTAAGGTCGCAGCAAGAGTGACAGAGGGATACCATTCAAAAAACAATCTCTGAAAGGATAGGCCCTGGAAAGTCAAAGAGTCTTCTTGGATATAGCAGCGCACATAGAAACAGAGAGCATAACAAGTCTTTAAAACCAACAAGAGCCGGAAAGCTAACTAAAATGATGAAACGAAAGAGCTCTGCTCCTAAGAAACTCCAAGAAGAAATGACAGCTAATGAACTGCTCAAAACAGATATCAGCAGCATAAGTGAACAAGATTTTAGAATAATAATGGTAAAATTAATAGCAGGGCTTGAAAAAAACATAGGGGACATCAAAGAAACTATGGCTACAGACAGAATGGAAAATAAAAATAGGCATGAAGAATTAAAAAATGCGATAAATGAGATACATAATAAATTAGAGGCTTCCAATGCACGGATTGAAGAGGCAGAAAGGAGAATAAGTGATTTAGAAGACACCATTATAGAAAAACAAGAAGCTGACAAAAAAAAGAGACAAACTGATCCAGGAACAGGAAAGAAGAATTCGAGAGCTCAGCGACACAGTCAAACGCAACAATATCCGTATCATAGGAATCCCAGAAGAGGAAGAGAGAGGGAAAGGTGCTGAAGGAGTCCTGGAACAAATTATAGCAGAGAACTTCCCCGACCTGGGGAAGGAAGTAAATGTGGAAATACAAGAGGCTCAGAGGACTCCCCTCAGACGTAACTTGAATCGATCTTCTGCACGACATATCATTGTAAAAATGGCAAAATACAAGGACAAAGAGAGAATTTTGAAAGCAGCTAGGGAGAAAAGGGCCCTAATATACAAAGGCAAACCTATCAGAGTGGTGACAGACCTATCTACTGAAACGTGGCAGGCCAGAAAGGAATGGCAAGAGATCTTCAATGTGATGAACAGTAAAAATATGCAGCCAAGAATCTTCTATCCAGCAAGCCTGTCATTCAAAATAGAAAGAGAGATAAAAACCTTTCCAAACAAACAGAAATTGAAAGAATTTGTCACCACGAAGCCAGCCCTACAAGAAATCCTGAGGGGGACGCTCTGAAGGGAAAGGTTGCAAGGAACAAAGATTCCAGAGACACCACCACAAACATGAACCCTACAAAAGATACAAAGGCTCTAAATCCACATATTTCAATAATAACACTGAATGTAAATGGGCTGAATGCTCCAATCAAAAGACATAGGGTAGCAGAACGGATTAAAAAACAAAATCGATCTATATGCTGTCTGCAAGAAACTCATTTTAGACGGGAAGATACCTTCAGATTAAAAGTAAGGGGGTGGAGAAATATATATCATGCTACAGGAAATCAAAAATAAGTCGGAGTAGCGATACTTATACCAGACAAACTGGACTTTAAATTAAAGACAATCACAAGAGATGAAAAAGGGCACTACATAATAATTACAGGGTCCATCCATCAGGAAGAACTAACAATCATAAATGTCCATGCACCGAATATGGGAGCACCTAAATATCTAAAATAATTAATCACAAACAGAAACAAGCTTATAGATAAGAATGTGCTAATAGCAGGGGACTTTAATACTCCGCTTACAGCAATGGATAGGTCAACCAGACAGAAAATCACTAAAGAAATAATGGACTTGAAAGATACATTGGACCAGATGGACCTGACGGATATATTTAGAACTTTACATCCTGAGCCCAGGGAATTTACTTTCTTCTCAAGTGCGCATGGCACATTCTCCAAGATAGATCACATACTGGGACATAAAGCAGCCCTCAATAAATATAAAAGAATAGAGATCATACCATGCACACTGTCAGATCACAATGCTTTGAAACTTGAAATCAATTACAGGAAGAAGTCTGGAAAACTTCCAAAAACATGGAGGTTAAAGAACACCCTTCTAAAGAATGAATGGGCCAATCAGGCAATTAGAGATGAAATTTAAAAATATATCAAAACAAATAAAAATGAAAACACAACAATTCAAAATCTATGGGATGCGGCAAAGGCAGTGCTAAGAGGAAAGGACATTGCTCTCCAGGCCTATTTCAAGAGATTAGAAAAAGCGCAAGTCCAAAATCGAAGAGCTCACCTAAAGGAACTAGAGGCAGAGCAACAAGAACGCCCTAAACCCAGCAGAAGAAGAGAAATAGTAAAAATTAGAGCAGAAATAAACAACATAGAGACCAAAGAAACAATTGAACAGATCAATGAAACCAAGAGTTGGTTTTTTGAAAAAGTAAACAAAATTGACAAACCTCTAGCCAGATTTATCCAAAAGAAAAGAGAGAGCACCCAAATAGACAAAATTATGAATGAAAATGGACTTATTACAACCAACCCCTCAGAAATACAAGCAATTATCAGGGAATACTATGAAAAATTATATGCCAACAAATTGGACAACTCAGAAGAAATGGACAAATTCCTAAACACACACTAACTACCAAAATTCACACGGGAAGAAATAGAAAACCTGAACAGACCGATAACGAGTGAAGAAGTTGAATCAGTGATCAAAAATCTCCCAACAAATAAGAGCCCTGGACCTGATGGCTTCCCTGGGGAATTCTACCAGACATTTAAAACAGAATTAATCCCAATTTTTCTCAAGCTATTCCAAAAAATAGAAAGCGAAGGAAAACTCCCGGACTCATTTTATGAAGCCAGCATCAGACTGATTCCCAAGCCAGACAGATCCAGCAAAAAAAGAGAACTACAGGCCAATATCCTTGATGAATACGGATGCAAAAATTCTCAACAAGATCCTTGCAAATCGAATCCAGCAGCATATAAAAAGAATCCTCCCAAGATCAAGTGGGATTCATTCCTGGGTTACAGGGCTGGTTCAATATTCGCAAATCAATCAATGTGATCCATCATATCAATAAAAGAAAAGATAAAAACCATATGATCCTGTCAATAGATGCAGAAAAAGCATTTGACAAAATACAGCATCCCTTCTTAATAAAGACTCTCGAGAAAGTTGGGATAGAAGGAACCTACTTAAACATCATCAAAGCCATCTATGAGAAGCCTTCAGCTAACATCATCCTCAACGGGGAAAAATCGAGAGCTTTCCCCCTGAGATCAGGAACACGACAGGGATGCCCACTCTCACCACTGTTGTTTAACATAGTGCTGGAAGTCCTAGCATCAGCCATCAGACACCAAAAGGAAATCAAAGGCATCAGAATTGGCAAAGAGGAAGTCAAACTTTCCCTCTTCGCAGATGACATGATACTCTACATAGAAAACCCGACAGACTCCACCAGAAGCCTACTAGAACTGATCCAAGAATTCAGCCAAGTTGCAGGGTACAAAATCAACGTACAGAAATCGGTTGCATTTTTATACACCAACAATGAAGCAACAGAAAGAGAAATCAAGAAACTGATCCCATTCACAATTGCACAAAAAACCATAAAATACCTCGGAATAAACCTAACCAAGGATACAAGAGATCTGTATGATGAAAACTATAGAAAACTTATGAAGGAAATTGAAGAAGACACAAAGAAATGGAAAAACATTCCATGCTCATGGATAGGAAGAATAAATATAGTTAAGATGTCATTACTACCTAAGGCACTCTACACATTCAATGCAATTCCAATCAAAATTGCACCAGCATACTTCTCAAAACTAGAACAAACTATCCAAAAATTTGTATGGAACCACAAAAGACCCCAAATAGCTAAAGTAATACTCAAAAATAAAACCAAAACAGGAGGCATCGCCATCCCAGACTTTAGCCTCTACTACAAAGCTGTCATCATCAAGACAGTCTGGTATTGGCACAAAAACAGACACATAGACCAATGGAACAGAATTGAGAACTCAGAAGTGGACCCAAAGTATACAGCCAACTAATCTTTGACAAAGCAGGAAAGAATATCCAATGGAAAAAAGACAGCCTTTTTAACAGATGGTGTTGGGAGAACTGGACAGCAACATGCAGAAGAATGAAACTAGATCATTTTCTCACACCATGCACAAAAATAAACTCAAAATGGATAAAGGACCTGAACGTGAGACAGGAAACTATCAACACCCTAGAGGAGAAAGCAGGAAACAACCTCCTTGACCTCCACCGCAGCAACTTCTTACTTGACACTTCCCCAAAAGCAAGGGAATCAAGAGCAAAAATAAACGATTGGGACCTCATCAAGATTAAAAGCTTCTGCACAGCCAAGGAAACAACCCAGAAAATTAATAGGCAACCAACGGAATGGGAAAAGATAGTTGCAAATGACATATCAGATAAAGGGTTGATATCCAGAATCTACAAGGAACTCACCAAACTACACGCCCGAAAAACAAACAACCCAGTGAAGAAATGGGCAGAAGATAAGAACAGACACTTCTCCAAAGAGGACATCCAGATGGCCAACAGACACATGAAACGATGCTCAGCATCCCTCCTCATCAGGGAAATACAAATCAAAACCACACTGAGATACCACCTCACGCCAGTCAGAGTGGCTAAAATGAGCAAATCAGAGAACTCTAGATGCTGGCGAGGATGTGGAGAAACGGGCACCCTCCTACACTGTTGGTGGGAATGTAAACTGGTGCAGCCCCTCTGGAAAACAGTGTGGAGGTTCCTCAGGAAACTAACAATAGAACTCCCCTATGACCCAGCAATAGCACTGCTAGGAATTTACCCAAGGGATACAGAAATGCTGATGCATAGGAGCACATGTACCCCAATGTTCATAGCAGCACTCTCCACAATAGCTAAAACATGGAAAGAGCCTAAGTGTCCATCAACAGATGAATGGATCAAGAAGATGTGGTTTATCTATACCATGGAATACTACATGGCAATGAGAAACAATGAAATCTGGCCACGTGTAGCAACATGGATGGACCTTGAGGGTGTTATGCTGAGCGAAATAAGTCAGGCAGAGAAGTTACATATATCATATGTGTGCACGTATAGGAGGATTAGGAGGAACTTAACAGAGGACTGTGGGGAGAAGAAGGGGAAATGGTGGGGGAAAGGGAGAGAGGCAAACCATGAGAGACTCTTGAATGCTGACAAAAACTGAGGACTGGTGGATGTGGGGGAGGAGGGGTGGGCATGGAGGAGGACACTTGTGGGGATGAGCACTGGGTGTTATGTGGAAACTAATTTGACAATAAACTATTTGTCAAAAAAAAAAAAAGGTGATTCACTGCAATTGCAACTGTCCCTAAGCCTTGAATCTGGATGGTGTCCACTACAGAAGCCCGCGGGCAGCCTTCTCAATAAAGCGAGAACAGCCTTCAGGTTCGAGCAGACTGTGTGGCTCAGAGCACAGACCTAGGAAGCTTCTTGGACAGTTGCCCTGTTTACTTTTATCCCTGATTTACACGGAGGCTTTTAGAAGGGCTAAATTCTTTGAATAATGGGGCTGGGGAATATAGTGTTATCAGTATAAGAACAATAAGACAAAAATCTGTAGGAATAGACTAAAGAGTCTCAAAATGTACAGTAATTAGAATTTCATGTACTCCAAAATTAAAGCAGATTTTTGAAGGTGAATATTATGCAAGATACTTAAGTCACTTCATGCCCTGGTTTCCAGAATTAAGGAGAACTTTAGGAGGTGTTTGTGAGCAATTCCTGTCCATTCACATGTTCCTAGATTTTAAAAATCATTTACCATATCTTAGGGGATATTTTCACAAGCCTTTCTGTTGGCTTTCTTGTTTTGCAGAGGACAGTAGAGAGCTATGTGGATAAACGCATGGGTACAACATATGGCCCTCCTGCAGGAAAAAAGATGACTGTTTTTATTGATGATGTGAATATGCCAGTAATCAATGAGTGGGGAGATCAGGTATATTGATCCTATTGCACACTTTATGTCAACATTGATTTACTCTTTGATGAGTAAATATTTTTTTACTTTTTCAATATGCAATTCCTGAATTCCAATAAAGTCCATTATTTGGAAACACTCAAGGCATTAGCTTCTGGGATGTAAAGGAGTGACCTTTAAATTCTGAACGTTGTCTTTCTTAGGTTACTAACGAGATTGTACGACAGCTGATGGAACAGAATGGATTTTATAACCTGGAAAAGCCTGGGGAGTTTACCAGCATTGTGGACATCCAATTCTTGGCAGCCATGATCCATCCTGGGGGTGGACGCAATGATATCCCCCAAAGACTCAAGAGACAGTTCTCTATATTCAACTGCACGTTGCCTTCTGATGCTTCCATGGACAAGATCTTTGGTAAAATGGCGTCAGTGGGCCTTGGGGAGGGAAGAATATGTGCTTGCATTCAAATGAGAAAATATCCACCCGGAGGTCAATACAGAAGGGGTGTTGGGTGGCTCTTTAGTCTTTTTTACCCTATACTCTCAAGTAGTGTTTATATTAGGATTTTTTAAAATATAAAGGATTATTATATATATGTACTGAATTGGGTGCTGAGGTAGATCTTTTCTACCTTTGCTTTTCTTAACGTGACTCTTGCTAGCTTCTTAAACAAGGAGGCTAAACATTAAATGAACATAAAGGTGATGAGATTGTTTCCTCATGGATATACCTAGTTGAGGTCTGATTGATAGACCACTATGCCAAAAGTTTACGTAGCTAAGACTTTAACCAAGCCACAGAATGATTTTGGCCAAAGCAATAATTTTGCCTATAGCAAAGATTAGTCAGAGTCTGATATTCAGAGTAATTTACAGGATTGTAATAAGTTATTGATTGATTAAACATGTAGTATTTCAGAAATAATATCTTTGAAGAAACACAAGCCCAGGAGATAACTATGATTGTTGAACTGAGTAATGAAAAGAGTTTATAGCTGATTTTGTAGTTTATTTTTGCAGAGAAAGAGTGTAAAGTTATGTACGCATCATGTTAGGTATTGACTTACCATTTCTAAAACAGCTTCTGAGAGAATGCATTAGGATTCCTAATTAATTTCTGGCAGACTAGAATATCATCTCAGCACCCTGGGCTAGTGGAGTTTGGCCATATCTGCCTTCAAACGTGGCAGTGGGCAAAAGTGATATGTGAATTGTCTAAAACTGGAAAAAGTACAATGGACCAGAAAAAAAAATGATTGTAATCAATTTTAATTATTCTTTTTTTGCCTAGAAAGTTTTACATATAAAGTAAATTAAAATATTTTGTAATGCTTGGAAAGGCAATGGTAGAATGGAGAAATCTTAAGGGTCCCTGGCACCTCCCTTTTTCTTATCTCTATAAAGCACATTTATATATTTAACCTCATCCACTTAATAATATTGAATTCATTCACCTAGACTTTTCATTAGTATTTCTTAACTAACTGTTCAGTATTTGGTTGCTAACTTCCTTGAACCTATATCTATTTTTTAGATTAAGAAAAAGAGAAGCTTAATATAGATGTATCTGATATGTGGTCATCTATTAAACCATGTATAATAGTTGTGCAAACACTATAGTATAATGTTTTTCATTGTAATTTCACTGACTTGAACCATCAGTCAGAATGTTATGACTTTTTCTTCTTTCAGGTGTGATTGGAATAGGCTACTATTGTAGTCAGAGAGGCTTTTCAGAAGGCGTGAGAGATTCAGTGATGAAATTGGTCCCCTTAACACGTCGACTGTGGCAGATGACCAAGATGAAAATGCTCCCTACCCCTGCAAAGTTCCATTATGTGTTTAACCTTCGAGATCTTTCTAGGATCTGGCAGGGAATGCTGAACGTCACCTCAGAGGTTGTCAAGGAACCAGATGTAAGTGACGTGTATGAGGGTAAAATAAATGGCATTGTTATTTATTCTATTCCGTAATCTGTTATTCATAATATAATGTTTAGTGGAATGATGAAATATTTTAGGATGTTTTAGCATGTATTTTTTTTCCCGCTGCTTTTTTTTTTATTTTTTTTTTTTATGTTTTATTTATTTCTAGGAGAGAGAGAGAGACAGCGTGAGCAGGGGAAGGTCAGAGAGAGAGGGAGTCACAGAGTGAAACAGGCTCCAGGCTCTGAGCTGGCAGTCAGCACAGAGCTCCACACGGGGCTCGAACCCACAAACCGCGAGATCATGACCTAAGTGAAAGTCAGACGCTTAACCGACTAAGCCACCCAGGCGCCCCTTCCCGCTGCTTTTCAACTAACATAAATAAGGGAAAAGTATGTCAGGAAATTTCTTTTAAAAAATTCCAATTAAATTTATGTTTAAGGAAATAATATACACAGTTATTTTCTAATGAACGGGATAAAAGAAACAACTGAACTTATCTTCCCATTATAAGATATTTTTCTTATACTAAATAATGGAAAGAATCAGTATTGATCTTATTATGTAATAGTCTTCATATTTTAAACTTGACATTTTAGCTTTAAAGAAGTAATTATCTTTATAAACACTCGAAATTGAAGAGACCATTTTGTTGTTAATCATCCATGATCTTTCCTTTCCATGTAACTAGATGAACTAAAAGAATTATGTATATTGGTTGGTATAATTAAGAAGAGGCGGAAAAGTAGAAAGTCCATTTGGCTGAGAAATGAGCATTTATATACACATTTGAATATAACAGTTCCTAGCATTAGAAGAATTCTCTTCAAACTAGAAACATTATGGAAAAATATAGTGTCTTTTCCCCCCAGAGCACGACCTGTGTGCTCAGGCTAAGGTAATGTTGGCTTCTTTTTCAGCTTTTTATGCAATGGAGAAGGTATTTAAGCAAGTGGGTTTTAGGGATTTGTCCACATCAATACATAGGAACAGGTGAGATATCAAACAAATCACCACTAGGCATACTGAGTAGTGACTCTAAAAAAAACCCCAGCCTTGCCCCAGATGCTCATGAAGTAGGTGACAGCACAGCTGACTCCAGAGACATTTTGGGGAAAACTCTCCCTCCTTGTTACAGAGAACAGAGGGCCATTTTAGCAGCAGGGAACATTTTATCTAGATTCTTTCCCCCTCAAAGTCATTGACAAATTAATGGCCATGCAGAATATAGTTCCCCAATGTTATTTTTTGAGTAGCCAGTTTTTGATGCTTACATGAAGTCATCATAAATATTTCCAGCAACTGATGTTATCGTGGCCTTCTGTCTTAACTAACTGAATCATTGAATATATTTTACTAAATTCCTTTTATATTTTGGTAATCAATTATAACCAATAGCATTTTATCATTAGTAATATAATAGCTTAAAACCCCCCTAACCTGCAAAATGTTAGCAAGCTCAGAAATTTCCACCAGTCTTTCATATCAAATGGGCTTGCTATAGAAACAAGTGTGTCGAGCAATTAATATCCTCCACTTCTAATGAAATTTGCACCTTCAAGTTGCACCTTGAACTATGTAGACTCGATGATTACTTTGTTCAGAAAATCCAGGTTTTTGCTACAAATTCATTTCACATCATATTAAGTAAATATACCCTTCTAATAGTTACATATGTGAAAATTGTTTATACATTTTATTTTCTGGTCTGCCCACCTGAATGTACATGTCTTATTCAAACAGACTAATTTATAACAGGTTTAAGGCTTTTACATAGAATATTACCTTGTTGGTTAATCAGAATCATTTTAGTGATTTGTCTAGGGATGTTTTCATTTTCATGTAAAGACTGAAAATGAATAAACACTTCTCTCTATTTGATATACTTGAATCAGACCAACTTGAAATGAACTATTTGTTTTTTAAGTTTATTTTTTGACAGAGAGAGAAAGAGAGAGTGTGTGTGCAGGTTGGGGAGGTTCAGAAAGAGAGGGGAACAGAGTATTCAAAGAGGACTCTGCTCTGACAGCAAAGAGTCTGATGTGGGGCTTGAATTCACAAACCATGAGATCAAGATCATGACATGAGCCAAAGTCAGATGCTTAACTGACGGAGCCTACCAGGCGCCCTGAAATGAAGTATGTTTTAACATTAAGTTTCTATTGTTTTAAAAAAATCTTTTTTTAAAAAATATTTTTATTTATTTATAGGAGAGAGAGAGAGAGAGAGACAGCGTGAGCAGGGGAGGGTCAGAGAGAGGGGATCACAGACTGAAACAGGCTCCAGGCTCCGAGCTGGCAGTCAGCACAGAGCCCGACTGGGGCTCGAACCCACAAACTGCGAGATTATGACCTAAGCGAAAGTCGGACGCTTAACCGACTAAGCCACCCAGGCGCCCCTAAAAAAAATCTTTTTAATGTTTATTTTTGAGAGAGACAGACAGAGCCTGGGTGGAGGAGCAGCAGAGAAAGAGAGAGAGAGAGAGAGAGAGAGAGAGAGAGAGAGAGAGACCGACCCAGAGTCTAAAACAGGCTCCAGCCTCTGAGCTATCAGCACAGAGCCCTATGCGGGGCTTGAGCTTATGGACTGTGAGATCAAGACCTGAGCTGAAGTTGGATGCTTAACCAACTGAGCCACGCAGGCTTAACCTTAAGTTTTTCAAATGTAGCATCTTAGATTGGGAAGGATGGTGCTCTATAATTTTGTCAAATTGATTCCCAACTATGGTAAATAGGAACAAATAACACATTTTAATTCTGTTTTCAACAGGATCTGTTAAGGTTGTGGAAGCATGAGTGTAAACGTGTGATAGCTGATCGTTTCACGGTTTCCAGTGATGTGACCTGGTTTGATAAGGCTCTAGTAAGTTTGGTGGAGGAGGAGTTTGGTGAAGAGAAAAATCCCTTGGTGGCCTGTGGATCTGATGCTTATTTTGTGGATTTCCTGAGGGATGCACCGGAAGCTACAGGTAAACTATTGATGCAGAATTTGAAATTCCACAAAGGGGTACCTGAAGACAGAAGGTTCAGGTTAAGGATGCTGCATTTCTGGCTAGGAATCTTTACTGAAACAAGCCCGGGACGTAGTAGCTGCTCAATAAATATAGAATGAGTGGATACTGATAGAGCTCAAAGATTACCTATTTTTTATGCATATCAGTCTTGCATATAAAGTAGATTTGGGAGGCAAGATAGGATAGAAGAAAGTACCCAGGACTTGTAGCTGTCATACAGTGGTAGGTTTGAGGAAGGGATCTACCAAACATGAACTGGATGACTCTCTGGACTTGAACTCATTCTTCTCACTTATGAAAGTAGAAATATTGATCTATGCATCATGGGGCACTGCAGGGAATAAATGAAATGTTATCTGTAGGGTGGCTTGGCAGTCTCCCGAATGGAAAGTAGAAGAAACCTTGGTTTATGAATATAATTAATTCTGGAAACTGCTTGTAATCCACAGCACGTGTAGATCAAAGTGAATTTCAAGACCATTGGCTCGTTTGTTATCATGTGATATTTGGTGACATATACTATTCATATTGCAAGATATTGCTCGTTTATTAAGATAAAATTTATTAGAAATCTTGACTCGTCTTGCAGAACACTTGCAAAACAAGTGACTCACAATTCACGGTTTTACTGTAATTGTTATTTGGGTCATCCTGAGTGTTGAAATTAGAAAAACCTCAAATACCTGGGAAACCATTGAATATAATTGGAAAGAGATGGGCAATATGGCCATAAGCTTTCATAGTTATGGTTCTGTGAAAAATTGAGATATATATATATTACTTATCTTCTTATGGAAAGAAGTAGTACTCCAATTACGTTTTTCCTTAAGAAATGACTGAGTGTAAATAGAATATTTTTCTTTCATTTAATTACCTTTTTTTAAAAAATACTGAAGATGAATTTCAAGTTAATTTTCATATTTAAACACATGCTACTTATATCTTCTAAATGGTTGAAAATGACCAGGCAGCCCCTTTCCAGATTTGATAAGGATGTGTATGGTCTATCAAAAGTTCCCAAGTGACAGTTGCAAAAGACAGTTTACTGTTAGCTATGCAAGTTGGAAGAATCCTTCCACAGAAAGAAGCTGACACATTTTATTTTAAATCAGGTCACACACGTACAAAAATCTTGTAAGGGTAAGAGCATTTAAAATTAGAATTTATGTATCTCATTTGCTCTAATTCAGAAGGGTAAATAATGAAAATTTATGTATTTTATTTCCTCTAATTCAGGAGGCTAAATATTAGATTATGGTTTCCAAGGAGCAAAGCACAACTGGGGCATTTTTGCTGGGCGGGTGCGTGGGAGGCAAACACATAACCTTTGTTGACTTCAAAGCACTTTGTTTCTCAAAGCTTGAGTTGAACATTTATAAAAAGTGAAGTGACTATTGAAATTTAATTGGTGAGGGCTTTGCAAATAAGCCAATCTTCATGATTATGTCAAATCAATTTTCTTGCTTTGTCACAAACTATTATATTAGGACAAGGTCAATCGACAATAATTATGTACTATTAGATTTGGAAGATCCACTCAGTCTTCTAGTACCCAGTTGTTACTGGCTTATTCAACTCACATGTCACTTTTTTTCCTGTTACTAATGTTAACTGATGGTGAACTTCCAGATGCCAAATATAGCTTTCCTTTAGCATTATGCTTTATACTCAAAGATGGAAAAGTATTAAGATGGTATATATGTGTTTCTAATTTTTAAAAAACATACGGATTTTAATAATCTTTTCCCAGTGACATAATTCAATATGTTTGTTTAGGAAATCATTATTCTGTTTTCTCTCAACCCTCTACCTCCATTCCCTAAAATTCATTCTATCTTCACCGCTGACCTCAAATTCCTGAGTCATAAGAATTTCCTGTGCAAATGCAATGACCTTTTCCTTTTCATCTTATTAAAAATTTCTTGGGGCACCTGGGTGGCTCAGTTGGTTAAGCATCTGACTTTGGCTCAGGTCATGATCTCACGGTTCGTGGGTTCGAGCCCCGCGTCGGGCTCTGTGCTGCCTGGAGCCTGCTTCAGATTCTGTATCTCCCTTTCTCTCTGACCGTCCCCTGCTCATGCTCTCTCTCTCTCTCTCTCCCTCTCTCTCTCAGAAATAAAAACATTAAAAAACATTAAAAGTTTATTTTAAGTCTTCACCTCTCTTGCTGATTTTGACATTAAACCTCTACTTTTTTGACCTTCATTTTGACCATTAAGCGAATATCCCTGGAAAGTTCATTGAAATGCCAATATTCAATTATGGATTCAAATTAAATTCAATATATATCACATTATTTGAAATTGGCCTTTTCTAGACAGAAAAGAACCAAGATTGCATATGTTCACAGAAATTCCAGTGCTTTTACTATTGTTTGCACTTTTTCTTTTCTAAAAATATATACTGTGGCATTTGGATGAAAATCAGTTTAATTTAGGTTGAAGGAAGTAGTAAAGTCTGGCAATTTAAAGAAACAATTGATTTTTCTCCCTAATTCCCTAGGTGAAACATCCGAGGAGGCTGCTGCTGAAATGCCCAAAATTTATGAGCCAATTGAATCTTTTCATCACCTAAAGGAGCGTTTGAATATGTTCTTGCAGCTGTATAATGAGAGCGTCCGTGGCACTGGCATGGATTTGGTGTTCTTCGATGATGCCATGGTTCACTTGGTCAAGGTCAGTGGCCACACTCACTAACACCTCTCCAAAGTGATGGACGCGTGGCTTCACACCAGAATTTTTTCCCTCCTCTTTCATTTTCATCTCCTAAGAGACTATTCAGTTTAAAAATAAACTCAATGCTATAGTCCAGTTTAATTTCTAAACTGAATGCAACATGTCACCCCTATAGGCTGAAAATCAGGCTGAAAATCAGAGCATGTACACTTCCAATGTGTGATATAATTTTATTCAGTGTTGCTATACAGCTTTCAGCCCAGTGTTTTTGCCACATAGAATGAATGTGGTTGACATCCGAGTTCAAAGCACAGGCAAGAAGTCTGCTTATTTGTTGCATTATGCAAAGGAGAGCTGTAAAACATGGTGCATAAGCTTTGAAGACTTTATGCTTAGTGAAATAAGCCTGTCACAAAAGGGCAAATATTGGATGATTCCACTTGTCTGAGGTACCTAGTACAGTCAGATTCATAGAGACGAGAAAGTAGAATGGTGATTGCCGGGGGCATAGGGATAGGGAGTGTGGGCAGTATTTAGTGGCACAGAGTTCCATGTTTGCAAGATGGAAAGAGTTTTGGAGATGGCTGTTTGTGATCGTTGTACGACCATGCCATTGAACTATACACTTAATGGCCAAGATGGTAAATTTTATGTCATATATATTTTACCGCGGTTAGAAATGATAATTAGGAAATAGTGCCTCAACAATTGGCTTTGAGCTGGGTGAAAATTCTGCTAGAATGAAATTTACGAGGAAAGTACATTTCCTTTCTACTTTGTCATAGGAGTCATTGAGTATCTCTTCATAGGATATGCTTTCAAAGATTGGAAGCAAAATATTATTTACTTGATAATTTATGTGACCTAATTTATCTGTGATGGGTGATAATGCCATTTTGTTTGTTTCTTTATTCATTTATTTAGAGGGCGAGCAAGTATGCAAGTGGGGAAAGGGCAGAAAGAGAGCAATTGAGAATCTTAAGCAGGCTTCATGCTCAGCAAGGAGCCCCATGGAGGGCTTGATTTCACAACCCTGAGATCATGACCTGAGCCCAAATCAAGAGTTGGCTGCTTAACCAACTGAGCCACCCAGGTGCCCCAAGATAACTCAATTTTAAATCTGTTGCTGATAGTCTCACTTTGTTCATGTCAATTTCTTTCTCAGACTATATCCCTTCAGTTAGAAAAAGGACAGCTCGAGGCTGTCTTCCATTGCTTAGGTTTAGTCATGAGGAGCAATCTTATAATTAGAAATTGTCTCCTCTTATAGTTTCTGACTCTAGAGTTCATCTAGTCGACCTTCCCTCTGAATGTAGAAGAGAGTGGGGAAGGCTTGGGAATGTCAGGGAGAGGGAGGAAGACAGAGAGGCTGGTCTGGGTTGGGTTTCCCCACAAGAAGGCATTTAGCTTGGACACTTAGACTTCTCAGAATCTGAGACATATGTACCAAATTATGTGCACAGACGTTCTTCCAAATATAAATAATAGGGGGAGCCTGGGTGGCTCAGTCGATTAAGTGTCTGACTTTGGCTCAGGTCATGATCTCACAGTTCGTGGGTTTGAGCCCCGCATCAGGCTCTGTGCTGACAGCAAGCTCAGAGCCTGGAGCCTACTTCAGATTCTGTATCGCCCTCTCTCTCTGACCCTCCCCTGCTCACGCTCGCTCGCTCTCTCAGAAATAAATAAAACATTTAAAAAAATCACGGCAGTGTGTCATATTTAATGATTAAAAGGAAGAAGAAAAAAAAGAAAATAAATAATACCAAAGGCAACTTCATAACTAACATCTCTTGGAGACAAAATCTGATTGGGCTAGGATTTCATAATGGCTCAGATTGAAATGAGACTATTGTTAAAAAAAAATAAATGAGACTATTGTTATCCTTGTGCTTAATTAAGTTCTCTAGAATGGTCTCATTTCTGTGTTTCAACCGGAGCATGAGCAATGAGCATTCCTTCACTTCACAAAGTAGGCACATGACATTTGAGGCACAGGTGACTCAGCACAGGGTCTTCGTTTGCTTCCGTTTCTCTCTCAGTCTCTTGTGTCTGCTCTGGAATTGGCTGAAGAATTCCTGACTGGAATTTTTGAGCTAAGATGCTACATTCCTCACAGTCTCCTAGGCCAACTCCCTTCTACTTTCTTGTTTCTCTATGAACAGTACTTCCAAACTGTCATGTGGATATGACCCTTGAAATATGTGACCTAGTTATAAGAAGTGATGGAAGCTACAAGACAGAATTAAGATGAAAATTATAGCAAAACAGGATGTGGTATGGACCAGGCAGATTTCTTAGTTCCTTTCTTCATTAAACTAATGATTTTCTGGGGCTCAGTTGGTTAAGCCTCCAACTCTTGATTTTGGCTCAGGTCATGATCTCAGGGTCAGGAGATCAAGCCCTGCATCAGGCTCCATGCTAGGGCGTGCTTAAGATTCTCTCTCTCCCCTACCGCCTTCCCTCTTTCTCTAAATAAAATAAAATAAAATAAAATAAAATAAAATAAAATAAAATAAAATAAAATAAAATAAAATAAGTAAACTATTTTATTTCAAAACAGAGAGTATTTCTGTGACAGCTCTTCTGTCTCTTTGGTTAAGATTCAAACCATGGCGTGTGTGGTTTCTCATGGTCTAGCCCCTGCTTAGCACTCTAGCCTGTGGCATATTTTGGAAATTTTCTTCAATTCAGTTTAAACTCTCTGCCATTTTTCAAATGTGGAGGATATTCTAATCAACTCTTCTGTCATCCAAGGATATACATTGTCTTGAAATTTCAGTCTCTTTCCTCTCTCTCAGAAATGAATAAAAAAATTTAAAAAATTTTTAAAAAAGGGCTGCCTGGGTGGCTCAGTCGGTTAAGCGTCTGACTTCGGCTCAGGTCATGATCACACGGTTTGTAGGTTCGAGCCCCGTGTCAGGCTCTGTGCTGACTGCCAGCTCAGAGCCAGGAGCCTGTTTCAGTCTGTATCTCCCTCTCTCTCTGACCCTCCCCTGCTCACTCTCTCTCAGAAATAAATAAAAAACATTAAAAAATTTAAAAAAAAAAGAAATTTCAGTCTCTTTCTTGTCCCACAGCATTAGGCTGGGAGGAAAGGAAACCTCCAAGTTTCCTTTCCTTCTTTCCTTTAAAACCCAGAGCAGGCCAGAGAGGGGGCCTTAGCTGACATCTCTGTACTGGTCTCCTCTTGTTTCCCAAAGGCACCCCCAACACACACTGTGTCTAGTACTTTTCAAACCCCATTCTATTTCAGAAATGCTCTCCTTCAGCCAGTCAGCATCTCTCCATTCCGATTCTGAGACACATGGCTTTCCTATTGCATAAATAGGAAAAGATGGGATATTTACACGTTGAACACTGATCTGTGTCTTTTCTATTCCACCTTCCAGATCTCACGTGTCATTGGTACGCCCCGGGGAAATGCCCTCCTGGTGGGGGTGGGCGGATCAGGAAAGCAGAGCCTGACAAGGCTGGCTTCATTCATTGCTGGCTATACTTCCTTCCAGATCACTCTGACAAGGTAACAGGCTTTCACTTTAATTAACCTGAAATGGATTTTGATAGCAGGTTCTCAGAGGCCAGTTGAATTTAAGAACGCATTTTTTCTTATACATAAGGAGTCATAATTGTTTTCCTTTTTAAATGTTGACTTATCATTGTCCTCTTTCAACCTTTGTTATAGATATGAAATTTTCACATTAATAATTTGCTTTTGAAATATATCAGCCTCTCAGTGTTGTGAAGAGCTTGTGCATGCCATGAGTGTCCTGTGTATTCCTTTCGGTGTATTTCCAAAGAAACTTATTCCTACTAAATATTCATTCAGATTTCAAGCATGTTATTAACTAGAAAAGTAGATGAAAATTTTGTATTGATTCACTGTTGATACATTTAAAAATATTTGTTGAACACCAACTATGCATCAGGCACAGGTCGAGTGCTATGGAGCACATGGTAAACACGGCCAGCCTGGCCCATGTCATCACAAAGCTTACAGCAGTCAAGGGGTCAGACAGCTGAGCAGTTCATCCAGTAAGGTGTCATCTGTAGGGGGCGCCTGGGTGGCTCAGTCAGTTAAGCGTCTGACTTCAGCTTAGGTCATGATCTCACAGCTAGTTGGTTTGAGCCCCATGTCAGGCTCTGTGCTGACAGCTCAGAGCCTGGAGCCTGCTTTGGATTCTGTGTCTCCCTCTCACTCTGCCCCTCTCATGTTTGCTTGCATGCTCTCTCTCTTTCTCTCTCTCAAAAATAAACATTAAAAAAAAATTTTTAAAGGTGTCATATGTAAGTGCTATCTATGAGAAGGGAAATAAATGCAGGCCAGCTCCTATTAAAACATGAAGGAGGGACTCCTAACCTAGTTTAGGGGATGGTCAGAAAAGGCTTTCTGGGAAGGCCTGAGTATGAATAGGATTTATCTCAGAGAAGAAGAAGGGTAAAGAATGTTCCAGGCAAAAAATATCAGCACATGTGAAGTCACATTGAGGCCCTGGAAGAAGTAAAATATGGGTGGGTGTGCAGCATAAGACAGCAAGTGGGAAAGGAATAGAAATGGAGGCCTTTGTAGATACGATAATGAATTTAGACTTCATCCTAGAGCAACAGGAAACCAATAGTGAGTTACTGCTAGGGAGGGCCTGTGGGTTTGTATGTATAGAAAATGGATGGAAAGGGCTAAACAGGAATAGTCATAAGACTATCCCAGGGATTTAGGCAAGAGATGATGGGTCTTGAATGGTGGTAGTAAGAATGGAGAAAAAAGGACAGACTTGAGATCACTGGAAAGTTGAACAGGTGAACTTGGTCCATCCTAGGACTGGCTTGGGAAGATGATGCATACACTGACGCATACACTCCTCAAGATAGGGAACCCCAGGAGGATTATTCTTGGACATATGTGTGTAGGGCAGGCAGAACCAGGAAGTGAAGAGTTGGCATGAAGAGAAAAGGGCGATTCAGAGGGGCTGAATGGAATTTCCGGATTAATCAAGAGAAGCAAGAGGCCAGTTTGGGAAGTTTAGTTGGGCTGAAAATGATCAGAAGTTAACCTGCAGGTGTGGGCGTAGGAAGTCTTGCCTGTTGGGCGTTGCTCTAGAGCTTTGCCCTACTGGGCCCCCCTGCACCCCTCATCTGTCTTACTGATGGAGGCCAATAGATACCTGCTCGGACAGAGATCAAAAATGATTAAAAACTGGGCTTAAGGTCCAGCTATTCATGTGTTGTTACACTTTTCATTTGGTTCAAATTATGCGCTGCTTCTTGGAGAAGAAATCTAAAAGATTGCTTTTTTTATTAAGTACTAGGACAGAGAGAAATAATTCTAATTGCCATGTGTAGAATTGTTCTAGTTTGGATAAAAGCAGAGTTTGAGAAAAGGTATCCTATACAGGAAAAAGACTGGGCTCTGAGAGTTTTTTAAAAAATGTTTTTAAGTTATTTATCTTGAGAGACAGAGAATGTGATGGGAGGGGCAGAGACAAGATAGAGAATCCTAAGCAGGTCCCACTCTGTCAGCGCGGAGGCTGATGGCAGGGCTTGATGTCATCGATCTTGAGATCATGAACTGAGTCAAAATCAAGAGTCAGATGCTTAACTGAATGAGCCACCCAGGCGCCCCTGGACTCTGAGATTTTTGTTCCCAACATTTATTTAAAACCTTACAGTTTTCAAAGCACTTTTATATGCACAAGCTAATTTGGTCCTTAAAAGAACTTTATGGGCTAGCAGGGCATATAATATTAGCCTATCTTATAATGGAGACTCTATCACTTGTGGGAAATCCCAGATCTACCTGAGAATTAACCACCGTATTTCAGGTTTCTGGTCTGGCTTGACTTTCACTGTGCCACGGTGCCTCAGGAAAAAATGTCTTGTACCTCCTCTCTCTGTGATAAATTAGTTCCTCTGCATGTGCTTTGTTACTGATGGAAAGGAGGGCCAAGGTCTCCTAGCCCTCCCTCAGCCTTCAAGAGGCCATCTTACTGCCTACACCTCTGTATAGCTATGTGGCCATGAGTCAGGAAGGAAGAAGCCCACATTCCAGAAGCACAGACATTTGTAAGAGGGCTCAGGTCATAATTTGAGGCAGTGGACCCTTGATCCAGCAGACTGGGCTGGAAGTTTTCTCAAGTCAGGAGAAGCTGTGATGAGTTATTTTCTTTTCTCTCTGTCAACCTCTTTAATGGGGGACTGCATCTTTGAAATTCTTTTCTAATCTCTCAGATCTCACTTCCCCAGACATTTTCTTAAAATATTGATGCATGGTTGTGGGATTTCTGGTTCTAGGGTTTAGGGTTTAGATGATCAAAAAGCACAGAGCATAGAAGTTAAATATTTAGTAGCTTAAAAAAATCAGAAGGCCATTTGCTCTTGGGCTCTGAACTCTGAGTTTATTTAATGACAAAAAATTTCACATAATAATTTCGTAAGTCTGAATCTCTTGGATTGAAATATCTTTATTTTTACTTTTCATGGTAATGGGCTTCTCTGTATTGGGACATCTCTAATATTTCATGATTGCAGGCCAACTTCCACTAAAGGATTGCTTTTCATGGTGAAAGAGTGTGATAGTTAGAGTGTGATATTTCATGTTTCCAGCCATTTTCCTTCAGTGTCCTGATTGCTTAGAAAACTCTTTTATGTGGGATCCAAAGATGTGTTGAAGGATGAGAAGGCATCATTCTTTATTAAGATTTTATTTTTAAGTAATTTCTACACCTAACGTAGGGCTCAAATTTACAACCCCAAGATCAAGAGTCACATGGTCTTCCAATGGAATCAGCCAGGCACCCCAGAGAGCACCATTGGTAATAGGGCATCTCCCTCACCCTAAAGAATTAGACTTGAAATTATTTAATTTAGATTAATTTGTGAGATATCCTTAAAATTGCAATTGGGTGCTTAGCAAACATTCCAATGTAACTTTTGTTTTAGCATTACCAACAAATATTTTCAAAATGAAATATATACAGGTTCAGATGACATTTCGCTGTCATAAAAATGATATTTTGGTTTCAGGCTGACTTTTCACTCTAGGTGTTTATTTTGTGTCACAAAAAGCTATAATATTTCAAGAAATGTGGAGTTTAAAAAGTAGTTTCAGATTTGCAGGTAAATATAATGTTATTTGACTTGATGTTAACTAGACTTATTGTGGTGATCTTTTTACAATATGTGTGATATGGAAATATTACGTTGTGCACCTGAAACTAACATAGCATTATATGTCAATTATGCCTCAAGAAAAAAAAAATAGTTCTTAACTTTAGTGAATAAGGAAATACTCGAAATTTTAACAAGATGTTGCACTTCAATTACTCCCAAAGGAATAGCGATTCAGAACTGAAAGAAACTTTTAGAACATCAGTTTCATCCTTGTAAGTAAATACAATGACCCAGTAACATTCACATTCAATAAAATCTTGTCTGATGGAACAGTATCAGCATTTCTTTTTATTAACATAATGCACAAAAGCATTTCTTTTTATGCCATATAAGGTCAAATGGCATAAAGCATTGTCATAAGGATCTTTCCTTCCCATTAAAGTAGTTTAGTTGGTGACACAATGACAATATTTCCTTAGGTCCTACAGCACATCAAATCTAGTGGAAGACTTGAAGATTTTGTATAGAACAGCTGGGCAGCAAGGTGAAGGCGTCACTTTCATCTTCACTGACAATGAGATTAAGGAGGAGTCATTTCTGGAATATATGAACAACGTTTTATCATCGGGTGAGGTAGGAGCCCATTTACCTTCATACATTTTGACTCTTCAGATTCCCTCCAACTTTAGAGGTCTTGCATCCTTCCATTATGGTTTTTGAGTGAGTGCTATTATTGGGAATTAGGAGATAAGCAAGAAGAACTGCTTTTTCTGTTGGGTTCAGAGAATAAAACTGAGCTGATTGGATTTTTGATATGTCCATTTACCCCCTCAAAAGGCTATGACTTTGCAGGTAATAATAGAATCGTTTGTATATTTTAAAACGTGGGGTATCTTATCTTGAGGACTTGGTTATTTATTTTTTTAAAGGATATGCAAAAGCTTTTTATTTTGCTGTAGTACTGATAGTATATTTTTGCTTTTGTTTCCCTTCCCTGAGAAAACACATCTAAAACAATGTTACTAAGGCCAATGTCACAGACCACTTCCTATGTTTTCTTCTAGGAGTTTAATGGTTTCATGTCTTATATTTAGGTCCTTAAGCCATTTTCATTTCATTTCATTATATTTAATTTATTTATATTTAGAGAGACAGAGAAAGAGACAACATGCAGGCAGAAAGAGGGAGAAAGAATCCCAAGCAGGCTCCAGGCTCTCAGCACAGAGCCTGATGCAGGGCTTGATCTCACAAACTGAGATTATGACCTGAGCTAAAATCAAGAGCTGGACACTCAGCCGACTGAGCCACCTAGGCTCCCCATTACCATACTGTTTTGAGTATTATAGCTTTATAGTATATTTTGAAATCTGGGATTGTGATACATCCAACTTCGTTCTTTTCCAAAGTTGGCTTTGGCTATTCGGGGTCTTTTGTGGTTCCATACAAATATTAGATTATTTGTTCTAGTTTTGCAGAAAATACTATTGGTATTCTGATAAAGATTGCAATGAATCTGTAGATTGCTTTGGGAAATATGGACATTAATAATATTAATTCTTTTAATCAATTAGCATGGGGGCATACTCAGTCAGTTGAGCATCTGACTCTTGATTTCGGCTCGGCTCACGATCTCACGGGTTCATGGGATGGAACCCCGTGTCAAGCTCTGTGCTGACAATGTGGAGCCCGCTTGGAATTCTCTCTCTCCTTCTTACCTTCCCCCACCCATCCCTGCTCATATGCGTGTGTGCTCTCTCTCTCTCTCAAAATAAATAAATAAATAAATAAATAAACATTTTAAAAAGTCTATAAGCATGGAATGTCTTTCCATTTGTGTCATGAGGACTTTGGTTAATTTTCTAAAGGTGAGTTTTAGGACACAAAAGGAGGAAAGATATCATATGTATTGAGCTATAGATTTTGATCTGTTTTCATATGCCTGTACTGATTTTGAATGTTTGCATTTCTTTTGAAGGTCTCCAATCTATTTGCTCGTGATGAAATTGATGAAATAAATAGTGATCTTGTACCAGTCCTGAAAAAAGAATACCCCAGGCGCCCTCCTACAAATGAGAACCTGCATGACTACTTCATGAGTCGGGTCCGACAGAACCTTCACATTGTGCTCTGCTTTTCACCTGTGGGGGAGAAATTTCGAAATCGAGCTTTGAAGTTCCCTGCCCTTATCTCAGGATGCACCATTGACTGGTTCAGCCGATGGCCTAAAGATGCCTTAGTTGCTGGTTAGTGTGGTGGACATTTTGGTCAGTTTTTGGTTAACGTGTGTGTGTGTGTGTGTGTGTGTGTGTGTCTGTGTGTGTGTGTATGTGTGTGTGTGTGTGTATTTATTTATGTTCTATTCTGTTTGCTCTCTCTGTACGGGATTGAGCCCAAAGTCACTTTGTCCAATATTTAAGGATTTTTGCAAGCTGGTGCTCTTTCATAGTAGGTAGCAAATTTTTCCCAGAGTGTGGTTATCAGACAGTGATCATCAGTCTCTACTCCCTTGGATTCATTTCCAGTGATTCTATTCTTTTCAGGGACTCTTACAGGCGTGGTCTCAGTTGAACCCCCAGGGACGTTCAGGGTGTCCCAGGAAGGCACTGACGTTTTAACTGCTTCGATAGCATTTGTGTTCTTTTCAAAGCGGGTTGGCCACCCTCAGAGTAGTTGAAGCCAAATGTCTCTTGGACATTTTGTTCTCATGACTGCAGTCCGGGAAACCAAAGAAGAGAACATTATCCAGCAATCCTCTGATGGTTCCTGTCCTTGAAAGGAATGTTAGCTAGAGGGTTCTGTGACTTGGTTCCTTGCTGCTTCCACTTTCGTGGAAGAGACGTTAGGAGAGAAGATGTCAGAGATCATTTAGTTCATGTTTTTTCAGCTTTGGGTGAGAAATTATTTGTGGATATTTTAAATGACAGGGATGTTTAGGCCTCACCCTTGACCTGTTGTGTCAGAACCTTGGGGGTGCCCTGTCTCAGTGCAGTGGTTTTCAAACTTTTTGTCTGGTTATGTTTTAAAAATAGTTAAGAAGAGTCCTGTTTCCCAGAAATACCTTGCTGGTAGCCTTGATAGACAAAAGCGAGGTGAGGGACGTGAGGAAGGTTCTGGAGCCTGCCCTCTCAGCCCTAGCCCACATCTGTGCCATGCCCACATCTGGCTCTCTGGTTCTGTGGTGCCTAGTGTGCGAACATCTCCTGCCCTTTATAGATGGAGACACTGAGGCCACAGAAGTGGAGGGAATTGTCAGAGATGTGGGAGGCATTAGGGTCTGTACTGGGGCTAGAACCCAGGTTTTATAGATTTATGTATATTCCTAACAAATTCTTATCCACCAGGGACATTTTGTTTTCCACAAACTGCTGTTGACAATAATGTTTTTCCAATGCGGCTTTCAAACACAGAAGAGTTTAACATATTCGAAGTACACATGTACATTTTCCTCTTTCGTCTTCTACGGTTTGAGAAAAGGCCAGTGATTTAAAATTTTAAGTCCTCTTAAAATGTAAACACGACTAAGGGAAGAGCTTTAAAATTCCTCAAAGTAGGATATAAATGCAGAGCACACAATGACAGAATTTAAGAGCTATATTAAATTTAACTATGAAACATGATAATTAGTATACAAGTACTTTGTAGAGTAGCATGTAAGGTATTATTATGAACAATAAAATAACAATTTCATGTGACAAACATTGTAATATACCATAATTAAGATTATTTAATTTAAACATGGAGCCCTTCCTGCTAGGTCTATATTTCAATCATCTCTTCTATTACAAGACAAAGGCCTCACTGATCTTTCCTTTGTTAATTTCTCACACATCCACCCCTTTCTTTTAAATCTCATTGTATTAACCCAAGTCAGGATTGATTACATGAGGGTCAGGGAAACTTACATTTCTGTGTAGTTGTTTCCTAGTTAGTGTCCTGATTTTCTATGGGTGTGTCTCCTTGTTTGTTTATTGAGAATGTATTTATTGAACTCCATGCTGTGTATAGAGCCGGGCACAGTAGACGGTAAGGTGGGCTTATTGCTTCAGTCCGAATCCTCTCCCCAGGCAAGCTCATCCTCAGCTTCCTGGGTGATATGTCCCATCAACCTCTCTTTCTAGTCTAGTCCATTCTCTGGCTTGAAATCCGTGCACTTGGCTACCTGCTTGATACATTCTCATGGGGGGGGCGTTCACAGACCACTACTCCACTGTGTCTGTGACTGAATTGCCTCTCCTCTGTTCCCTTCCCCAGGAAGTCCCACCATCGTCCACCAACTATGCAATCAGAGAGCTTTGTCTTTGTCTTGATCATCCCAGCCTCCTTCAGCTCTCAAGTCTGCTCCATTGCCAAGTCACTTTGACTTTTATCTGTTTTTAAAAGTTATTTATTTATTTGTGGCGAGAGGGTCAGAGACAAAAAGAGGGAGTGGGAGAATCCCAAGCAGGCTCCACACTGCAGCTCATAGCGTGACACAGGGTTCAATCTCATGAGCAGAGCCGAAATCAAGAGTCAGACACTTAACCAACTGAGCCACCCAGGTACCCTGTGTTGACTTTATTTTTTAAACATTGGGAGACTGTTTCTAGCGCTTTCCCTCTCACAGATGTCCGAGGCCAAGCTGTCACTGTCGCTCACCTGGAAAACACAAATTGCTTTCTTATGACCTCTCCTCTCTCAGCTGTCTGCCGTCTATCCCACAGTGCTGACAGAGAATGAGGAAAACACAAACCCAACCACACAACTTTCTACTTAGAACCTCGCATCACCCCCCCATGCTCTTGGGGGAAAAGGCCATGTTATATAGCCTGGCCTCCCAGGCTGGGAAGTGACCCTGCCCACCCCACCCCCACCCCCATCTTCCCTTGAGGTCTCTTTTTCTTCCTATTCTGTTCTTGATTCTTGAACAGGCTGCTTTTTCTTCCCACATGACACTCTCCTCCTCCATCCTACTGAACCCCTCCTCCTTTTGTCTGGATGGTGCTGGGTCAATCAAAGATCCCTTCCTAAGGGAAACAATCCTAATTCCCTTTCTCTCCACAAAGCCTGTTCCCATACTATCACTTCATAGCACTCTGTGCTTCCTTCCTGGGACTAACCATAGTCTGCTGTTTATATAGTTAGGTGTGTGTTTATTTGATTAATGCTGATCTATCCCACTAGACTAAAAACTCCATGAGGTCAAGGATTATCTATCTTTTATTCACAATCATGGCAGCAACCAGTGTCTGATGGTTACAGTGTTGAAGGAATGAGTCAGTCTGTCAAAGTTCATTTACTTACCCAACCCAAACCTTCCCTCTCTTCTTCTCCCCAGATATACCTCTTTTGTTTGTCCTCTGAATGTGCTTTGATCAGTCTTATCTTCCATGCATTGTCCCCATTGGATCAAGAATATTCTCTTTTGTCTCCTCTGTTTATCTAAGTTTCAGAGCATAGTCAGAACTCATCACATCCTTCACTCTTGTTTTGTTCACTAAGGAATATTTCGTTTCCCACCATCTCATCTTAGACCTCCTATACCTCTAGCATACAGACTTTATATCATGTACCTGGGTATTGAAATGTTCTTAAACCTTTGATAACCTATAATTTTTTGTGGTTATGTCTCCAGTCTAGTCTGGTAAGTGTTTACTGTGCTACTCACAGTAGTGGATAAAATAATTATAAGACATAGCTCCTTTATTTAATAAATACAAAATCTTGTTGGGAAAACCAACATCTGCACACCTAATATTAACCTTCCTTATGTTAATTTGAAAGAATACCATATGTGGGTATTGCAAATGATTAATATCTTTAGGACTTAAGTGTTGTTTATTCTTTTTAGAAAATTAGCAATGAGGTTTCTAGAAACAGCCTTATTTAAGTTGTCTTCAAGATGCTGGTTCTAAGTTAAATTATTATCTTCAGCCACATCAGTAAGGAAATATATAATTACATTTGTGTTGGTATATTTCATTTAGATTATACTAAATATTTCCCATAAAATATAAAATTACTGTATATTTTTATCATTAATTAATATTAATACTTTATTCTTCAAGATACATTTTATTTTTGCTTCTTAAACTAGTTTATTGAGGTATGAGTGATATACAAAGAGCTGTACATAATAAAATATACACCTTGACATATTTCAAGGTAAAACACATCCATGGGACTATCATAGTAATTCGTGCTATAGATATACCCATCACCTCCAGAAGTTTTCTTCTGATTTCTTTAGTTGTTCTGATGATGACAGTGATGATGAGGATGATATGGTGATTTTGTGATAAAAACACAACATAAGATCCCTTCCAGTTATTTTTAAGTATACAAATAGCATTGTTAGCTACAGGCATCATCATATACAGTAGACCTCTAGGACTTACTCATTTTGAATAATTAAAACTTTGTACTTTTTGTTACTTTCTGACTGGGAGGAGGAGGAAATGGGACACCCTCTTCCTAGCTCCTGGCAATCACAGTTCTACTCTCTGCTTCTGTGAGTCTGACAATTTCAGATTCCTCCTATAAGTATCATGTAGTATATGTCCTTCTGTGTCTGGCTTATTTCACTCCGCATAATGCTTCAGGTTTACCCATGTTGTTGCAAATGGCAGGGTTTTTAAGGCTGAATAATATTCCATTGCATGTATATCCATTTATCCATCAACAAACATTTAAGTTGTTTCCATGTCTTGGCTACTGTAAATAATGTCATGAGCACAGGGGCACAGATATCTCTGTGACAGTGATATTACTTCCTTTGGAAATGTGCCTGGAAATGAGATTGTTGGATTGTATGGTAGTTTTATTTTTAATTTTTTGAGGAACTTCCACACTGTTTTCCATAGAGGCTGCACCAGTTTACATTTCCACTAATAACGCACGTGGGCTCCCTTTTTTGCACACTCTTGCCAACGCTTGTAACCTTTTGTTTTTTTCGATAATGGTCACCCTAACTTAAATGAAGTGACATCTCATTGTTATTTTGATTTGCATTTCCCTGATGATTGGTGATGAACACTTTTTCATAATACCTGTTGGCCATTTGTGTGTCCTGTTTGGAGAAATCTCTTTTGAGTTCCTTTGTCCATTATTTTTATTAAAATTTTTTTTAAGTTTACTTATTTTCAGAGAGACAGAGACAGCATGAGTGGGGGGGGCAGAAGAGAGAGAGAGAGAGAGAGAGAGAATTCCAACCAGGCTCTGCATCATCAGCACAGAATCTGTTATGTGGGGCTTGAACTCATGAACTGTGTGAGATCATGACCTGAGCCAAAATCAAGAGTCAGATGCTTAACTGACTGAGCCACTCAGGTGCCCCCACTTTGTCCATTTAATCAAGTTACCTATGTTTTGCTATTGAGTTGTAGGGGTTATTTATTTTGCATGTCAACTCTTAATCAGAGGTAGGGTTTGCAAATATTTTCTCCCCCATTTCATAAGTTACTTGTTCACTTGTTAATTGATTTCTTTGCTGTGTAGGAGGTTTTTTAGTTTGGTCCAGCCCCATGTTGTTTTTGCTTTTATTGCCTGTGCTTTTGGTGTCATATACAAAAATTATGGCCAAGACCAATGTCAAGGATCTTACTCATTATGTTTTCTTCTGGGAGTTGTATGGTTTCAGGTCTTATATTTAGGTCTTTAATCTATTTTGTGTTGATTGTTGTATATGGTGTAAGACAGTGGTTAGATTTCATTCTTTTGCTTATAGATACCCACTTTTTCCAATGCCATTTATTGAAGAGACTGTCCTTTCCTCATCATGTATTCTTGACACCCTTGTTGAAAATCAGTTGACTATACATGTATGGGTTTATTTCTGAACTCCCTTCTGTTCCATTGTTCTATATGCCTATTTTTAATGTCAATACCATGCTGTTTTAATTACTATAACCTTGTAATATATTTTGAAATCACGAAGTGTGATGCCCCCAGCTTTATTCTTGCTCAAAATTGCTTTGGTTTTTGGGGGGTTCCCGTTGTTTCATATGAATTTGTCTCTATTTCTGGGAAGAAAATGCCATTGGAATTTTGATAGAGACTATATTGGATCTGTAAATTGCTTGGATAGTATGGACATTTAAAAAATAATAATTCTTCCAAATCGTAAACATGCGATGTCTTTTCATATATATGTTTAATTTCTTTGATTAGTAGTTTATAGTTTTCAACATACAAGTCTTTCATCTCCTTTAGTAGAATTTATTCCTGCATATTTTATTCTTTTGGATGCTATTATTATTAATCAGATCTTCTTAATTTCTTTTTTTGGATTGTTGTTATTGCACAGAGTATTTTCCTAATTTAAAGATGCTTACTTAGAAGGCTAGTACTAGATTTTGTAGTATTTTCACAACTTAAGTGCTTTTGGAAAAAATGTGAATTTTTTCATATGTCATTTAAATTGACTAAGTCTCTTGATGAAGCATTTAAAGAAAAATACGCTTTGTTTTATGTTGTAAAGTCCTGTATTTTCCACCATCTGATAATCTCCATTTTGGCAAACCTTTGTTTTTAGCTTTACATGGGGTTGTTTTGAATTGTTTCTTTAAATGTCTATATTATCTTCATTCTGGTGGTCTTGTCTGTATTTGTTTTTTCTTTTTTGTCCTTTCCTTGACTACCTTTATTTTAGTCTTCGTTTCCAAGATAGTTTTGTCCCTTTCTTCTTATTTCCTGAGTTCAGTCAATCCTTTTTTTCATTTCTTCCTGATACATTATTTGGTCAGTTTCTTTTTAATTTTTGAATTTCTTGTTCAACATAGTTTCTGACTTCTTTGGCTTCTTTGGGGATACTGGCATCAATTTGTAGTGCATTACAGTTTTAATATGCTTTTTTGGAGAAGCAGGGGCAGAGGTTTCCATCAGCTGGGCATTTTGATTTTCCTTTCCTATTTCATTTTTTATTAGTTTTTTTCTTTTAATTCCAGTGTTATTAAGATGGTAGTCTTGTATTTCTCAATGATGCTCTGTGGGGCCAATGACACTACTATATCCACGGACTTCATTTAGATTTCTGCACGGTAAAGATAATTTTTAATATTCTTCTAGATTATATCTTAAACAATCACATTGTTATAAAAATAGACCACCATCTTCACTTGAAAATGAAGTCTTAAGCAAAATCAATAGCATATATATGGCATTTTTTTTCAAAGAAGCCCATTTTAATTACATAAATAAAATGGCCCTCTTTGAGAATTATTACTTGATTTATAATCTACAAGATGTGGTCTTGTGAGCTAGCCACCCCTGCTTCTGCAGCTGCTCACAGCTGGTGATGCAGCATCAATGAGGCAGCTGCACTTAATAGCCCCTCAGAAAGTTATACCAACCTCAACAGTAGCCACGGGTTTCTGAGAAAATTAGCATATTTTGTTTATGAAGCACATTAGTCAATAAGTACTTTTTAACTCCATGCTGCACTTAAACCTCTTTGCTTAGTGCTCTAAAAGACCACTTAGTTTGGTTCTCTCTGGATTTCTAAATCAAGGTGACATACACTTTGGAGTCCATCATCCTTGGATCAAATCACCAATCTTCCATCTGCAAGTAAACTTCTCTAAGCCTCATGATTCTTATCTTCAAAAGGCACATATTAAAATTCATCACTTAGGGATGTTATAAGGATTAACTGATAAGGTTTTGCCAAGATTAGACATGCTCGCCCTCTCAATGTATCAGTTAAGAATATGTTTGGCTGTAGGAGAAAACCAGACAAGTACTTGGTCAGGCAAGTACTTTTTTCTCCCCTCATTTCCTGCTGCCAAGAAAATGCAGAGCTGTGCAGTCCAGGACCGTGCCATCGGGGGACCTTGCCCCTTCTATCTGGCTGTCATCCTTGGGTGTGGCTTTTACTCTTCCAGGCACAAGGTGACTGCTCTATCTCCAGGCATCATATTTTTGGATGCCTCATGAAGTTTGCCTTTTATTTCAGGGCACCATTCTTCTCCAAGAACTTTTGTCTGTGTGTCATTGGCCTGAACTGGGTCACCCCTACTTGTAAGAGAGTCTGGACAATCAAAGAATTTTAGTTGGGCAGATTGTTACCCTGAGCAAAATATAGATTCTTTTAGCAACGAAGAGAGGGAATGGCTGCTGGGTAGGCAACTGATGTCCCTCTTTCACTTTGTTACTTCAATTCTTTTAATCTCAATGAAGTGGAAATTGAAGGGCACCAAAATTCAGACACTGAGCCCAATTTCTCCTCTCACGCATACACCTCACGTCATTCCCATCAAGTGCTGTGAACACACAACACCGAAATGTAACCCACACCAACTTCAGGCTTCAATCTGACCGTGGGTGCCCAAACTGGCCTTGCTGCTCTGGTGAATGGATAATTGAGATGACCTTGGAAGGGCTTTCCGTGGCTCTTGCTTGAGTCTTGCAGGCTTCAGTCACCCTAAGTGAAAAGGATCTGATTGTTTTCATAATTTTCATAACCTTTCCTGTGCTAGAGATTGTGGGCCTTTGGAAAACTATACTTTGAATCCACTCTATTTTTATTCTCTTTGACTTTCCAGAGAGACAAAAAGAACACTTGCTACATAAAAAAAGAAGTCCCCGTTATTGATACTCTCTGTTCACGTAAGAAGGGAAAAACCTCACTACACAGTAAATACAAGAGGTTCTCAGAAAGTGGGAACCTCCCTGAGGATACCCTGTAATGCCAAGTAGAGCACTTAGTATCATACCTGGTGCACCGTGAATATCACAACTGTAGGGGTTCATACCTACACAAACTTTATCTGAGGCAAGGATTGTTCCTGTGTTTCCAGTGCTTAAACTTAAACTTCCTGGAAGTTAAACTGTTCTTTGTAAAGATCGCTTAACTCATATGAGAAAATATGACTTCTGAGTCTTAATTTATGGCCTTTCAGTGTATATGGTAAATTTTGTTTATAACCAGGCTAAGAAATGGTACCTATTATTTACACAGATGTAAATACCGCCCCACGATTGCTTTAAGAACTTAATTTAGCGGTCAGTTGCTAATCATTTTTTATTTCTTTGCCAACTATCACCGGATAGGTTTGTTTACTTGATTCTTTCTCTTTCCTTCCCTTTTTATTAGTCATATACTTTAAAGAATTTTTTTAACATTTATTTATTTTTGAGAGACAGAGAGAGTGTGAGTGGGGGAGGGCAGAGTGAGAGGGAGACACAGAATCTGAAGCAGGCTCCAGGCTCTGAGCTGTCAGCACAGAGCCCGACGCGGGGCTCGAATTCACGAACTGTGAGATCATGAGCCAGACTGAGCCCCCCAGGCGCCTTTTTATTGGTCATATTCTATTTGCAACTCTTACGTACATTACTCAATGCTTTAAGTACTTTTTAAGCAAATCCATAGACAACCTTCTCCCAAGATACGTGAAGTTGGTTGTATTAATTTTTAACTGCATTATGCAAATCCTTTGTAACTTCCTTGGCATTGAGGCCAAGTTTCCTACTAGTCTTTTGCTCCGTGGTACCATCACAGGGCTCAGTGTGCAGCAGACACTCCATGTTTGTGTGGTGATTGCTTAGCTCTGACTTCATGGGCTCTTCCTATAATAGGAAATGCTGCCTTAGAATTCGTCCCATGATTGGCACTATTAGGAAGACAAAGGTCTCTAATAGGAAATTTTTGCTCAAGCATTTTTAAAAGACACTGTAAATTAGAATTGACTGCAAATGGCCAGCAGCCACTTTTAAGAACAAGATGATCCAGGCATAAAAAAGTTTAGTGACAAACATTCCACACACCGAATGCAGTCAGAGCCGGGAGAATTAACGGTATAACAGGTTCTGCATTTAAAAACAAATGAGATTGTTAAATATAAGTACCAGGTGGGCACTGATTTCTGAGTTATTTGTACCACTTTTGCCCTTATGTGAAGCATAAAACATAAAACAGGTCAGCCGGCTACTGACCTGAACCTTTGGCTGAGAACCTGACATGCAGAAGAGACTTCTTTGCATAAGTATCAGAAAACAAAGGCTGATGATAGACTTGAGGTCTGTTACATGAAAGGGAAAATAAAATTGTTGAAGTCGTAGGCCTGGGGCCAAAATACGCTGCCAGATATCTACCTAGTTGGGGCTATAAAAATGGTAGGCAGTCCTAGGAAACGTCTAAATCTTTCAAAATTAGCCAGTGAACTTTTCAAATGGTCATTCATGTTTGTGTTTCACACGCTGCCATACTTACCCCTTCTAGTGTCTGAACACTTCCTGTCCCCCTACAACATTGACTGCAGTTTGGAAACCAAGAAGGAAGTGGTTCAATGCATGGGCTCCTTCCAGGATGGGGTAGCTGAGAAGTGTGTTGATTATTTCCAGAGATTCCGACGTTCTGCTCACGTGACTCCCAAGTCGTACCTCTCCTTTATTCAAGGCTACACTCTCACATATGGAGAAAAGCATGCGGAAGTGCAAACTCTGGCCAACAGGTAAGTGTGAAGTTCAGATGTAAAGGTGTTTTAAGGCATTGGCTCTCAACGGGGGGCAAATTTGCTCCTAGGGAGCATTTTGCATTGACTGGAAACATTCTTTTTTTGTTTTTTTAATTTTTTTTAATGTTTTATTTATTTCAAGGAGAGAGAGAGACACACCGTGAGCAGGGGAGGGTCAGAGAGAGAGGGAGTCACAGACTGAAACAGGCTCCAGGCTCTGAGCCGGCAGTCAGCACAGAGCCCGACGCGGGGCTCGAACCCACAAACTGGGAGATCACGACCTAAGTGAAAGTTGGATGCTTAACCGACTAAGCCACCCAGGCGCCCCTGACTGGAAACGTTCTTGTGTGTTACAACTCAGGTGGTTGGGAAGGGGTGCTATTGGCAGCAAATGAGTAGAGGTCAGGGATGCTGCTTACATCTCACAGTGCATGAGCTGGGCCTCCACAGCAAAGAATCAGCCCCAAATGCCAGTAGTGCTGAGGCTGAGACACCCTCCTTTTGAGCCTATTCGAAGAACTATTCCATGATTGCTAGGAGCTTTGTTCTTGCCCAGTAGAATAAAGTGTTGCCAAGTGTTCATGTCATTGTGGAAATAGGAGACCTGGAAGGAAGCAGTGAATACAGACTGCCTCCCTCCACTCATCCTTCTCTGGAATGCTGACATTCACTGCCTGGCGAATACCCTATTTCATGGAACTCTGTTCCAGATTTCACTGCTCTGCCCTGCTCTTTTCTGAACACTTATAGCTTCTGCTTGTATATGACTAGAACCAGCCAGGGCTGTTCATTAAGGGACCCTGGGTGGCACATTGGACTGACTCACTCTGAGGGCCCTGGTCTTTGAGGTCACATTATCTCTGGTCCAGAGAGGCAGCATTCCTTCACAGGGTGGTTCTGATGGCTTCATCCCTTGATTCGTTACATTCCTTGATCCCACATCTTTCTTCTTTTAACTTAATTGATCTTTTAAAAACAAAACAAAACAAAACAAAATAGAAGCTATTTATTCTCCTCCCTCCACCATATGGTTTCAAGCATTTGAAGTCTATTGTCATTTAACTAAACTTCATGAGGCATGTTTCCTTCATGACACAGATTCCAGACCCACCACTGTTCATGTTATGCAGCGTTGTAATGGGTTTACCCTCCCACATGTGGTCTATGAAAACCATATGGATATGTTCAGTCAGGCATCAACCCTGGATGTACGTTCATTTTGTCAAGCCCTCGTGGATTTACGATTTGCACAGATGCTCGTTCTTCAATATGACCATTGCTATCCATATTCATGAACCAGTGCTTGGAAATTTTAACATGGCTTGCTTGGATTTTCAATCCTAGAATGAACACTGGATTGGAAAAGCTAAAAGAAGCCTCAGAGTCTGTTGCAGCCCTGAGCAAAGAACTGGCAGTGAAAGAAAAGGAGCTCCAAGTGGCCAATGAAAAAGCCGACACGGTGTGTGGGCACTCATACGTGTGCCATATTTAAGTTCCTGGTAATAAACATTAATGACGTATGCATAGTCACTAAGTTGTAACCGTGAAAGTATAAATTGTTTTCAATAGAATCTACTACCCTTAATTCTCCTGTGAAACGTTACAAAAACAAAGTCAACAAATCAAGGCAACAATGCTCATTTTAAGATTGCCAAGGTATTTTCGATGAGCTTTCTTTTTCCTCTTTATTGAATTAGGTCTTGAAAGAAGTGACAATGAAAGCGCAGGCTGCTGAGAAGGTCAAGGCGGAGGTACAGAAGGTGAAGGACAAAGCCCAAGCCATTGTAGACAGCATCTCCAAAGATAAAGCCATCGCTGAAGAAAAACTGGAAGCTGCAAAGCCAGCCTTAGAAGAGGCAGAAGCAGCCCTGCAGGTAAATCCCTATGATATGACAGGTGTCAAATTTAGTGCCTCGGAGGAGGGCAAAGGGAAATGAGTCATGGCAAGGAAATGCTCTCCTGCTCTGGACTAAAGTTCTCTTCTCTGGATCCCTCTCAAGTAATATTTTCTGTGGGGAGATGTGATTAGCTCTTTATAGATTTCACTCTTGCTACTTCACATCTCATTTTCTTTACTCTTGAATGATGGGCAGTAGCATAGACTGGCGGTCAGGAATCCTGGGTTCTCATTTCCAGTCTGTCACCAACAAGCTATGTGACATTGGGAAAGTCAGCTAGAATTTCTAAAATAACAGTTCCCTCCTCATTCATTGAGGGCTCTGGAGTGGGTCTGTAAGAGATAATGTTCTCTGAGTTTATCTGTGAATTACCCAAATACGGAGCTGCCAATCTAATGTAGCTCGTTATTTTGAGGCTGATTTTGAGCAGGCCCCAATAATTTTTCAGTGTAGTTGGGAGGCAGGAACAGAAATGGCAAAATTAGAAAGGAGGCTGGATTCTGAGAAGATATGATGAGTTTAGTGAAATAGGTTCCACCTTAAAGAGCTGGTCCAATTTTGAAGGCTCAACTTAAGATTTTTGGGGACTCAACTTAAGATTACTTTGCTTCTGTCTTACTTGTCTACTGCCTTATGTTATTGATTCCTGGTTTAGGCAATGGCTGGAGAAATGAAGCCTTGCTGATCTACCCACAACTCCTTTTACCTGGGCACCCAACATAATTGAGCCCAATTCTGTTGGACACTCTTCCCTTTTAAAGCTAAAGTAAAATAATCATGTCCAGCTCCTTACATTTTATACAACATTTATTTGACCCTACTCTCCCAAATGGCTGCTGTTATATTTCTCTCCTTTTTTTCATAGCCACACATCTCATATGAATATCTGCTCTTCCTAGCTCTGGAACACAAATTCTCCCTCACTTCAGGTTGTCTTGCATCATAATATGCATCTACTGAAACAAACATTTTCAAAGTATGTAGTTACATTCCTAAATTCAGTGGATTTTTTTTCTTCATTTTGTTTCCCAATCCTCAGAGAAAAGATTATTAGCTTTGATAAGAAGAAGGTCTTGATCACCTTCCTTTAATGCAAATGCAATTAAGATGGAAGGTTTTCAAGATCTGGAAGAAATGAGTGTACACCTTTGTCCTAGAAATAGGACGGTATCAGATTCTTATCCTTAGGATTTTCCCCCATACTTATTCCATAAAGTGTTTAAGAGATAGAACAATTATTAGCAACCACAGCGGGCCTGACTATTAAATAATTTACTAGATCAGAATCTCTGTGCTAGAAATGGAACAGGACTTCTCTGAGTTAGTGAAATTCGTATTGCTTAAGTTCCATCATTTAAAGGTCACTTCCCAGCTCAGAAACCTCTAATTATTCAATCTGTCAGCCCTGGGGCTACCTGCTAGCGTCAGTCCACTGTGACAAGTCTGGGTTGCTAAAGAGAGAGGTAGATTCTTGACCTACATAACTAATGAGTAAAAAGCACTGCACTTTCTGGAGTTTTCCTGGGTTAGAATTCCTCGTATATCCTTAAGTGCTGAATTTTCTTTTTCTTTCAGATTACACTCTTTTTTTCTGACACAAAATGGTCTGTACAATTTTGGAGAAGTCACAGCTCCTTATTGCTCACCAATATTTCCCTCACTGTCTCTCCTCTTGATGTCAGTTTGAATTCTAAAAGTTTGAACTTTTTGAGACACAGTTTTCTTTGGAATTAAATATGCATCTCAACCTTATGACTCTGCATCTAACTCAAACACGCTTGCTTTCCTCTGTCAAATTAGCATTTTGAGATTCTAGTTTCTTATCTGAGATTACATGATGGCCTCCTCTTCTCTCACAGACTATCAAGCCTTCGGACATCGCCACCGTCCGCACACTGGGCCGACCCCCTCACCTCATCATGAGGATCATGGACTGTGTGTTGCTCCTGTTTCAAAGGAAAGTCAATGCGGTGAAAATTGACCTGGAAAAAAGCTGTACAATTCCTTCCTGGCAAGAATCTTTAAAACTCATGACTGCGGGAAACTTTTTACAGAACTTGCAGGTTGGTAGTTCAATAATGTCGGGATGACAGGGGACTCAGACTTCACTGGAGTATCTGAGTCCTTTAATAGAATAAATTTCTAAAGAGATTTTGCTGTACACACATATTTTTCCTCATTAATTTTTGACCATATTTATTGAGGCATAATGACACACACAATTGTATATATTAAGGTTACAACTTGATGTTTAGAGATCTGTATACATTATGAAATAATTGCCAGTCAAGTTAAAGTATCCATGACCTCACAGTTACCATTCTTTTCCTTTCTTTTTTTTTCCTTGTTTTGTGGTGAGAACACTTAGAAAATTTCAAATATACAATGTTGTTGACTGTATGCATATTACTGTACCTTATGTCTTCAGAGCTTGTTCTTCTTGTATCTTGATACTCTGTATGCCTTGACCAACATCTCTCCTTTCCCCTCTGGCCTCCCCTGGTGACTAGAATTCTACTCTCTGCTTCTGTGAGCTTGACTGTTTTAGATTCTACGTTTAAGTGAGACATGCAGGGTTTGTCTTTCTGTGTCTGAGTCCTTTCATTTAGCATAATGTCCTCCACAAACAGCAAGATTTTCTTCTTTTTAAAACATTAATAATATTCTATATACATATATTGAATATATATTTAAGTATTTTTTCAGAATAGAATTTTCTTTTTCAAATACAGACATTATAGCTTTAAAAATAAGCATTAGATGGGGCGTGTGCATGGCTAAGTTGGGTAAGTGTCCAATTTTGGCTCCGGTCATGATTTCATGGTTTGTGGGTTCAAGCCTCACATCGGGCTCTGTGCTGACAGCTCAGAGCCTAGAGCCTGCCTCAGGTTCTGTGTCTTCTTCTCTCTCTGCCTTTCCCCTGCTCACACTCTATCTCTCTGTCTCTCAAAAAAGTAAGCGTTAGAGCCTTTCCTGACAGATTTTAGGCATATTGAAACATCATCAGTGACCTATTTGAGTAGAAGTTTAAAAATCATTTTAAGAAGGAATACATATGTGCATGTATTGTATGCATATAAATACAAATACAAATATATGTGTGTTTGTATTTTGCAAGTCTCCATAGTAATTTTTTGAGTAGTAAATTTCATGTTTTTAATTTTAATATATGACAAAATGTGCAAGTTTTAAGTATACAGATTAATGAATATTTACACACGTACATACCTGTGAATGAACACTGAAATCAAGATTTATATTTCTAGGGACGCCTGGGTGGCTTAGTCGGTTAAGTGTCCGACTTTCACTTAGGTCATGATCTCGCGGTTTGTGGGTTTGAGTCCCGAGTCGGGCTCTGTGCTGACTGCCAACTCAGAGCCTGGAGCCTGTTTCAGAGTCTGTGACTCCCTCTCTCTCTGACCCTCCCCTGCTCACACTGTCTCTCTCTCTCTCTTTCCTAGAAATAAATAAAAGTATTTAAATTAAAAAAAAAAATATTTATATTTCCAGACCTCAGTAATCTCTTTTGTGTCCCTACCTAGTCAATAATCTCTCCTAGGGTAACTCTTATTCTCATCTTTATCCTGATAATTAATTTTGTTGGTTTAAAAATTTACATATGTGAAATCATGTCACATGACCTCTTATGTTGATATCTTTTATTCAATAATCATCTTTGAGATTCATTCTTATCATTGTACGGACAGTATTTCTTTCTTTATTGCTGTATAGCTATTCAGTATATGAAGCATTAGTGTGTGCTAAATATTTAAAAACAATAGGTTCTCTGGAGGAGAAAAAAGGTAAAAAAAGAAAAGTCTGATTTGTAGTGTTTGCCAATTTCCATGGCAAATATCCCCACAATGGCCAGTTTCAAGCTACTGAAATGATCTTGCTGAATGCAGAGTTGGGAAGGAGGTGTGTAGCAATATAGTTTCCTACCATATAGGAATAGATATAAATGCCATCAAAAACATAGATAGTCAAATGTAGTAATGTAAGAGAAAGTGATTACATTTACTGTATAGTCTTTTTGTTTTAAATAACATTTGTTCAATTATTAGTTTCTAAAATTCAACTTTTTAATAATAGTTCTATTTAACAGCCAATTTGAAAAATTCCTAAAAATTTAGTAATGGTTTTCCATGAGGTTATATGAGCCAGCACAATGTGAAATGCTGTATGTTTCCATTTATTTGTCCATTGTACTGTTGGTGGATTTTGGGGTTGTTTCTAGTTCTTGGCTATTATAAACAAAGCTACTATGAATCTTGGCCTATAGGTCATTTGGTGGGTGTATTTGCATTTCTATTGGCTCTGTACTCAGGAATGGAATTTCTGGGTCATAGGTTATCTATCCTTTTTAAAAATAGTTGTAAATATTTTTGATAGAAGTATAGTTGACACACAATGTTACATTGATTTCAGGGGTACAACATAGTGATTGAACAATTGAACACATTATGCTATGCTCACTACAAGTGTAGCTACCATCTGAATACATTTCAACAGCTTTATAGATAGCACCAAAGAGCTTTCAAAAATAGCTGTGTTCGTTTACACACCCATCAGCAGTGTGTAAGTTGTTCTACATCTTAACTATTTTCTACTTTTCACTATTCTGATGGGTTTGTAGTAGTATCTTATTAATGTGGGTTTAGTTTGCATTTTCCTGGTGAGTAATAATGCTGAGAATCTTTGCAACAGTTTATGAACCTCTTGGGATTTCCTCCGTTTAGTACCTGTTAAGATCTCTTTTTGGGAGCCATTTCTGAACTCAATAAGTTGAGAAAAAACTCCTTGTGAGGTTAAGGTAAGTTGCATGGACTCTTACCGTCAGATGGCGACCGATATCCACCCCCACCCAATTGTTTCTGCTTGAGCACCAACCCCCAAGGCACCTTGTTGATTGGTATTCTGAGTGACTCATTCTGGCCTTGATATGCTGATGCACTTTGTGAAGGAACTTACTAAAGGAACTTCTTCTGTGGTTATGAGAGCAACATTGAGTTCCTGAAAGACCTGTTTTTCTTAATACCTCCCATTAAGCGATGAGCAGGCTATTGACCCCTGCTCACAAAGAACTAACTTTTGCCTTTACTATGCCAATGCCACTTCTGGGCTGTTCCCCATACACCTATGCATATCAATGTTCTGAAAAGTTTTTACTGATCAAAGAATTCACCATCAGAATGCCACTTCTGTGCCGTCCCCCAAACACTAAATCATAAAATAAAGTTGAGTCTCAGACAGTGCAGACTGGCTGGTGGCCAGAAAAAATCTCGTGGCTCTCACATCTCTCCCTCGCCTACACAATCCATCCTTCAGGGGCTCCTGGACTGGCCGGAGCTGGATTCCGGCAGTCTCTTGTCTGTTTAAATTTTTAACTGATGTGTAGAATTTCTTTATAAGAAACATGAGTAATTTGTCATTGATATGTTTGCAAGTATCTTCTCCCACATTCTGCCTTAGTTGTTCATTCCGTTAAAGGTATCCTTTGATAAACAGACATTCTTAACTTTGAGGCCCAATTTGTCAATATTTTCCTAGGGAGTGCCTTCTGTGTTCTCTTCAGGACATCTTTGGCCTACCTCTAAGGCAGAATAAGTGTTTCTATATTTTCTTCAAGAAGTTTTATTGTCTTATCTTTCATATTTGGATTGCGACACAACTAATGGGGAAAACCAAAGTCATATCTGTTTCCAAAGCAATAACCGTAGTGCTTTCTTTCATTTAGTTTTCAATTCCACATGACCCAAGTGTTATGTGCCTAGGACATCTTGTGAGGCACCTCACAGCAGCTGTAACAGTGAGCAGCTTATGAAACTGGTGGCCATACTTGTCTCAGATAATTAAAATATGGCACTCTATGATGTAGGTGCCACCAAGTAGTAGGGGAGGCGGTGACAAACTATGACTGAGTGTGTGTGGAAAGGCAGTGGTGACGGGGAGATCAAGAAGTTTTCACAGAAAAGTGCAACAGTGGGACTGGACTTCGCACGGGACCCTGGCAAGTGACTCCACAGTCCTGCACTATGTACCTGGTAGCGGGGCTACTGCTCTTGGAAGCTCCCTCGCCATTTGCCTTTTGTAGCCATTGTCCTTCCACTGTTCCCAGATGTTCTTGTGATTTTTCTTCTGGCTTCATTATTTCTTAAGGTTTATAAAAGAAGCTTGCATTGGAGGTTGTCTGAATGAGAGCACATGTGCACTCCACCCTGTGCTGTGTATGTTCTGCGAAAGCTTTGATTTATAGGCACCACGTTCCTTTCTACTCGGAGAACATCTAATAATCTTCTTAATTTTTTAAAATGTTTTATTTATTTTTGAGACAGAGAGAGATAGAGCATGAGCGGGGGAGGGACAGACAGAGAGGGAGACACAGAATCCTTAGTAGGCTCCCAGCTCCTAGCTGTCAGCACAGAACCCGATGTGGGGCTCAAACCCACGAACTGTGAGATCATGACCTGAGTTGAAGTGGGATGCTTAACTGATGGGGCCATCCAGGTGCCCCAACTCAGCTTCTTTTAGATGATCAAACACCACTTGAGGAAGGTCCAGTTTCATTTTTTGGCCAGTCTTCTTTCGATGCAGGAAGGCATTCTTAATCCACTTATGCTACTGTTTTTGCATTTTATCCTTTCAGAAGCTAACAGTTCTTTCATATTCTGGATAATTCTATGATTAAAAATTAATTCATTGCCCTCAAGACCAAATGTCCAAGTGATTACCTTTGTTTTTCAGATGAGCTTAATAGAACCTCTGTTTGAATGTATTAGGCATTTAGTTGCTGCTAAATGCTAAACATATTTTGTCCATAGGCTGAAAATACCTGACTGTATTTGTTTTCCATTATTGATTTTATGGGCTTACAATTTACCTGTTTAGGATTAATGATATGAACATGTTATTGCTTTGGAAATTTTAATAACCATGTTAGTATTCATCACCTAAATAATGTACTCTTTCCCTGGATCCTGGAACATTTATTTGGGGTTGGTGTCTGTTGTTCACCAAAGATAAAGAATGCTCTGACTTCTTCGCTGTCACTGCTTACTCTATTTTCACTTGCAGAACTTTTGCCCAAATCCTGAAATATCAACAAAATATGATGTCATTCATTCATTCTTAGTTGTTCAACAATATCAATGGCATTGGGAGTGTAATGTGAGTGTGGCTTCGCAGAAAGAAGCACTTTGACTTAATTTTACTCTTTTTTTTTTCATAGCAATTCCCAAAAGACACAATCAATGAAGAAGTGATAGAGTTTTTGGATCCTTACTTTGAAATGGCTGACTACAACATCGAAACTGCTAAGCGTGTATGTGGGAACGTAGCTGGTCTTTGTTCCTGGACCAAAGCCATGGCTTCCTTCTTTTCTATAAACAGAGAAGTTTTGCCTCTAAAGGTGAGCCCCCTCACGGGAGCCATGTGATGCATAGGGCATCCTACAAGGGCCCTCGAGCTCAACTGGTCTTGTTTTCTCATAGTGTGCAGGACTCTTTGGCTTCTGGTGTTATTTTATTCAAGTCCACGGGGAGAGCAAGTTACAGAAAGGCCGAGCGCAGGACGTTTCTCTTCTTAATAGCACTCCAGGCAGAATCGTATGAGTTGAACACGGACTTTCTACCAGGGTGCCATGTTGACTGTGGGCTGCTGGATATTTTTCCTCCACAGTGTTAACTTGGAAAAAAGAAACACAGGAAACCATATCATAGAATCCCCTGATAATGTCTTACTAGGGAGTCTTATAACTGAGACAGGGTTGTCACATCATTGGTGGCTGGTCTTGGTTGCAAGGTATGATGTGGTACTCCCTCTCTTCTCCTCAGGAAAGAAACTGAATGTCATCTGTTCTTTAATGTGATTTGAGAATTTGCCTGTTTCCTTTTGAATAATTGCATTAAAATTTTTTTAATGTTTTATTTCTGAGAGAGAGAGAGAGAGACAGCGTGAGCAGGGGAAGGTCAGAGAGAGAGGGAGATACAGAATCTGAAGCAGACTCCAGGCTCGGAGCTGTCAGCACAGAGCCTTACATGGGGCTTGAACTACAAACTGTGAGATCATGACCTGAGACAAAGTTGGTGCTTAAGTGTCTGAGCCACCCAGGTGCCCCTCTTTTAAGCCACAGCAACAGGTGCTGTTTAGAGCTGACCTGAGAAAAAAATGTTCCAAGAGTGAGATCCTTTTTAAACTGTAGTTGTTAAGCCATGCTTTTGCCTGTCATTGGTTGTAGTAAGTAATGGAACTTGAACTTTCCCTTAAAGAATTATTCTGCCAACGTTTGGGAGCCTGAAGTTTCCACATAGGAAAATAATTTATTTCCAAAAAAATTTTTCAAGATCATCTTTTCTTCTGAAGCACCCCGGAAAGAATGTGGCCCTTATCGTAGATTACCCCATTAAAGTCAATTTTAACATTTTAGAATCTTAAAAAAGAAAAATTTGATTTAAAAAATTATTTAAAACATCAAAATTCCTGTAAGCATCAACTATTTTCTACATCTCCTCTTTTGCTCAAATTACTTTTGAATATATCTTTTGAGTCAAGTTTAGTAGCTTCCTTAAGACAAACACTTCTGATTAGTCACAGCTCAAGGTATCAATTGTTTTAAGGAAGGCAAACAATATATGAAAACTATAGGAACAACATTGAGATCACCACATAATATTTCCAGTTTTTTCTTTTTCTGTAGCTCTTAATATTACAGTGTTCTGTAAGGTACCTATATGCATTTAATATCATAATGCTCTGATCTAAGGACTGGAACACTCTGGTACACAGGCCAAATCTAGCCCACAACCTGTATTTGTATAGCTTGTGAAATAAGAATTTTTACATTTTTTTCTTTTTTTCTTTAAAGTTTATCTATATTGAGAGAGATAGAGATAGTGTTAGTGGGACAGGGGCAGAGAGAGAGAGAGAGAGAGAGAATCTCAAGCAGGCTCTGAGCTGTCGGTACAGAGCCCGATGCAGGGCTCAAACTCACGAACCGTGAGATCATAACCTGAGCTGAAACCAAGAGTTGGGTGCTTAACCGACTGAACCACACCGATGTGCAGAATTTTTACATTTCCATATGGCTTTTAAATAAGTGCCTGAACAGTAGCCTCGACTTTGCCTCCTGACCCCAGAGGTCTAAAATATTTACTATTTAAATATGGGGAAAAATTCGCTGACTTCTAATAAATTATAATTTTCTGCTTATAAGCATTTATATGCAGTCCACATTAAGATTTGATCTGGCCTGAATGCACCTTGAGAGCACTCCGGGTGCCCCTGGAGTGCAGAGAACAGGTATAAACCACTGAGGTCTTAGACTCTGAGATGCTGGCTGCTCGGTCTGCTGCACATCCTTCAGCTCAGATGTGTCCTGTGCAGGCCAACTTGGTGGTGCAGGAGAATCGCTACGTCTTGGCCATGCAGGACTTGCAGAAGGCCCAGGCCGAGCTGGACGACAAGCAAGCAGAGCTCGATGTGGTACAGGCCGAGTATGAACAGGCCATGACCGAAAAGCAGGTAACTGTCCCGTGGCGAGGGAGGGACCGTCGTACCCCAACAGGGCGATCGTCAACCCTCTGTTCCTTTGCCGCCTTCTCTCTCCAAGGGTTTGGTTCCCAGCAGAGACTGATTTAACGTAGACATGATACATATACAACATGTCACCCCTCGCTGAGCCCTGGAGTTTGTCCCTAACACATGCCAAGGACCTCGGTCAGAGGTCAGGACGGTCCACCAGGATAGGAGTCGGTTCCGGAACGTAAACGTTCTGAGTCTCCGTGTTGATGGTGATGGCGGCAGCACCTGGCGTAGCACTTTTTGTTATGTGTTCCCAATGCTGCCCTCCCCCTCTATCTCATTTAACCTCTGAAACGATCTTGCAGGGAAGCAAGGTGGATATTTTAATTCTCATTTTGGAGACAGGAGCTGAGCTCCAGAGGGCGGCTCCCAGTCTTGGGCTGGACAGTCTGGACCAGACCTGGGCCTTCTGGTGTCCACTATGGGCCTCTCTGCTGGGTCTATGCGGTTGACCCCACGGCTGACCCTGATGGCCATCTGCAGTCTTCTCAACCCATGCATATTTCGCCCCTGGAGGGCCTTTCAGAATCTGAGTTCATACATTTCTGAGCCACTGGCAACAAGTTCTTTATCTTATTTCTATGAATTCCAGCTCCACTGGGGCCTATTTCCTTCTGGAAATGCAGGCAGCATTAACACAGCCCTAATGTAGTGTAAGCCACAGAGCCCCTTGCTTGCACAGGCTTCTAGGAGCCGGGGTTCCTGGAACTTGTAGTATTTAGGGGAAGGGAAACTGGGTTATGATTGGCAGGCATTTGTGTATAAACATTCAGATAAAATGCCTAGAAATTTCAGAGGAAAGGCACCTGAATTTCTAAGTCACCAGGACTTTTTGGTGATTTTTTCTCTTCTTAGTCTAAATACATGTTCACTTACATGTTTTGTATTTGTAAAATATCTCTAATTTTCTTCTTTAAAATTTTTTTTAAGATTTTTTTTATTTTTTTTTGAGAGAGACAGAGAGCAAGCAGGGGAGGGGCAGAGAGAGAGGGAGAGAAATAATTTCAGGCAGGCTCCATGATGTCAGCACAGAGCCCGATGTGGGGCTCGAACACACAAACTGTGCAATCATGACCTAAACCCAAAGGAAGAATCAGATACTTAACCCACCAAGCCACCCAGGTGCCCCTCTAATAATTTTCTTAAAGTGAATCCCCCAGGTTATGTAAGCTTCTAGACCCACAAAATCTGTATCTGCCTCTGATAAATCCTGTATTTAGTAAATAAGAGATAGATTCATTCTGTGCTTTCCTTGATGATTTTCTGGAGTTTCCTCATGCCCTTTCTCAGTCCTCTCTTGTCAGGATTGAGATCCCTGCTCTGGTGGTCTGTTCTCTTCTGGGAGTCCCAGCAAGGGCACTTAAACACTTCAGTTTCACCATACGCAGAACGTGGGATACTTTTGCTTAAGGATAAGTCTCTTGAAAGCAAAATGAGAGGTTTTTTAGAAATTTTAGAGAAGTAATTATCTGACACCTATCTGGGTTTGTTAATTATACTCTATGGGAGTCACAATAATTGGGAGACAATTAGCATCACAATTTCAGAGTCTACTTCAGAAACTATGGGGAAAATGTGGTAATTTCTACCATGTTGGACACTCGCTTATGTTGAGAGATGCTACTGAATATACTAAAAATATTTTAGGCCTCCTTTTATTATGTTTCAGTTGTAACATTTTTTTCATTAATTCATTCAATATGCTTTTTTTGGTTTTGAGCATCTACTGTTAGGACCACACACGATCTGCTCCTGTAAAGGTATGGCTCTGACTTCAAGACTTGTTTCAACAAGTGTCAAGCTTTTTAAATAAAAAACCACAAAATCTGGCTGTGAGTCCATCTACCTCCAACATGCTGGAGTGAACCTGGCCGTTAGTCATTTTGTGGCTCCTTCCCCCTGCATAGGGCTCCTTGAAGGTCCAGGGGGGTTACAGGCCTATGTAAGGCAGGGTGAGGAAGGGCCCTGAGTCCACAGTTCATCATGGTCAGATGGATAAGCTCACGGCCCAGACCTGCGTGTCTCCTGAAGAAGTGTATGTCTTGCCCCTCTCCGCACAGGGAAGTGCCTTTGTGGGGGCTGCCCTCCCTAGGCCCTCTGGACAGCTAGTCACTAACGGAGTAGATGGGGACATTGTCCAAGGAGCCCATGGGATTCTGCTCCCTGCCTGAGCCAGAGTTGGAGGGAAAAGCTGCTTTTAACTCTCATGCATCTACTCTCCCTTCCCTTTACCCTCATCTCCTAAAGGATGTGGGATTTGAGAAAAAAAAAAGAGCCAAAGAAGTGGGCCCTGGCCATTTTCTTATCTGGCCAGTTGGGAGTGGGGATGATGAAATTCAGGAAGACAACCTAATCATTTTTTTTTCTTTTAAGTTTATTTATTTTGAGACAGAGAGAGTGCAAGCAGGGAAAAGGCAGAGAGAGGGGGAGAAAGAGAATCTCAAGCAGGCTCTGCACTGTTAGCACAGAGCCTGACATGGGACTTGAACCCACGAACAGTGAGATCATGCCCTGAGCTAAAATCAAGAGTCTGGCACTTAACCAACTGAGCCAGCCAGGCACCCCTAGATGACTTAATCTTAAAAATAGCTTTGACATGAAAAGTTTGTTTCAAAGGGAGGTAGAAGTAAATGATGCAGTATCATACTTCACAGCTAGTATCTTTCTTCTTGCAGAGAAACAAAGAAAGAAATATGGGCCATATAGATGTGTGGGCACCCCAGCTGGGTTTTAGGTTTTCTGAATTAACTCTAGGGGGAAAGGAAAACACAGCAAACTAGAATCCCAGAGAAATAACTAGAATAAACATCTTGCTTTTCTAAAACACTGTATTGTGTTATTATTACAAAACAACTTGTCTTTTTTATGGAAAAGACACATAATCCTGGAAATGAACACTAAAAATATTTGCTCTCTATCATTTCCTTTCTGAACATATTCCTTGATTTCCATATGTTTTAAAAATATATGTAAAATATAACATTTAAAAATATAATTCAGCACATACTGCTTTGTAAATTGAGTTTTTTAAAAAAATTTGTTAATGTTTATTTCTGAGAGAGAGAGACAGCATAAACAGGGGACAGTCAGAGAGAGAGGGAGATACAGAATCCAAAGCAGGCTCCAGGCTCTGAGCTATCTGTCATCACAGAGCCAACGTGGGGCTTGAACCCATGAATTGTGAGATCATGACCTGAGTCGAAGTCAGACGCCCAACTAATTGAGCCACCTAGGTGCCCCTAAATTGAGTTTTTAACTTAGTAATATATCATTAATCTCTTTCTTAGTTATAAAAATTTTTACAAGATAATTTTTAATGTCTTCAGAGTATTTTTATTCTCTAGGACACCAAAATTTATTTAAATAATCCTCTATTTTATTAGACATTTAGCATATAAAACATATAAGTATATAATATATTATGTATAACATATACATATATTTTAAATGAACTTCCAGTGACTGGTCCTGTAGCAAAATTTTATTCCACTATTATTTCATACATATAAGGTTTTATAAGTAGAATTAGCAGTTGTTTCAGACGGAGAAGAGGAGGACCATTTATTTTTAAGAACTGAGCACTGTGTGGCAACAGCAGAGTGAAGTCTAATTCAAGGTGCTCTGACATGCAGAGCACCAGATAGGGAGTGGCTGAGTCAGGTGTCACTGGGATTTGTGAACAAGCCTCGGAACACCACAATCTGGGGATGGTCTGAAGTTTCACCTAAGGAAACAGGAGATGTGGAATTAGATAAAACAATAATGGTGCTAGAATTTTAACATGAGAACTATTCCCGATTTTTAGGCAGAGATATGTATTTGTTTTTTTACTTTTTTTGTGCTGTATGATATTAGTAAGTATGCTTGTATTTTTATTTCTATTCTTTATAGGGAAGTCATAAATGATGCAGGTCTTTGTTATCTCTTAGTGATGAACACATGGGAAGAGTCTGACCCGTTGGCTCAGGACCCCACATGAAGGCTTAAGGGACAGTCTTTGGCTGACACAGGCACACAGGCATCGAATCTTACGCTTCCCAAGAAATGGCTCCTGAGTCTCAGAAGCCATAATATATAATGGTTTAAAAATACTTTTGAGCCAGAGGCTGTATTTTTCTGAACATAAATTTTCTTCTGATTATGGCCCTTTTTAGACCTTGCTCGAAGATGCTGAGAGGTGCAGACATAAGATGCAGACTGCTTCCACTCTGATTGGTGGTTTGGCGGGAGAAAAAGAAAGATGGACAGAGCAAAGTAAAGAGTTTGCTGCACAAACAAAAAGACTTGTAGGTATGTACATTCCTTTATTAATCAGAGTATGTGTTGACTATGGTAGGGAGTTAGCAAAGTGAAACTTTTATCAGAATATATGCCAACACTCTAGTACTTCAAATTCCTCTGTGTGTGTGTGTGTGTCCAGATATTTCAGAAGGATGAATATTGGTCTGGCATCTATGCAAACCTGATTAGATATATTAATGACCTTCAACCTCTTATCAATTCTTCTATGAGCAAATGGTCATGTTGATCAAGGTCACTTTGAATGGAGGCTCTGTCTTCTGAAGTTTTGTATCTCTTAGACTCCAAAGTCATACTCATACATCCAACAAGAGTCAAAATAATCTAAATAATCTGCTTGACACTAGCAGGCATTACTTGATGGACCATTTGGATACTGTCTAACAAGGAACCAACCTACTGCTTGTTCACCAAGGCATAGCAACATGGGTTACAGTTTGTTTTCTGGAAGTTAGTTTAAAAACAATGGTTGCCTTTGGAGGCACCTGGGTGGCTCAGTCTGTTGAGCATCCGACTTTGGCTCAAGTCATGATCTCACAGTTTCTGAAGTTGAGCCCCATGTCAGGCTCTCTCCTGACAGCTCGGAACCTGGAGTCTGCTTCAGATTCTGTGTGTATCTCTCTCTTTCTCTGCTTCTCTCCTACTGGTGCATGTTCTCTGTCTCTCTCTCAAAAATAAATAAATGTTAAAATAATAATAATAAAAAGAATGGTTGCCTCTAAAATAATTTTTAATGTTCTGCATAATTACAAGGCTGATTATAAAATACTTCAGTGGTGTTTTGTTTTCTGTTTTAGGGGATGTATTGTTGGCTACAGCTTTTCTATCTTATTCTGGTCCATTCAACCAAGAGTTTCGCAATCTGCTGCTAAATGACTGGAAGAAGGAAATGAAAGTCCGGGAAATCCCATTTGGAGACAATCTAAATCTCAATGAGATGTTGATTGATGCCCCTACGATTAGTGAATGGAACCTCCAAGGTCTGCCAAATGATGACCTATCCATTCAGAATGGAATTATTGTCACAAAGGCACCTCGCTATCCTCTGTTAATTGATCCACAGACTCAAGGGAAGATCTGGATTAAAAATAAAGAAAGCCAGAATGAACTCCAGGTAATTTGTGTTCGAGTATATTTACGTTCCTCGTCAAGTTTGATTGTCCCAGATGAACAAGAGTCCGAGAATAAAGAAATATTTGAAAATAGTAGAGATTGTAATGCCAATAGAGCAATAATAGACGCAAGCCTAAAATCCAATATTAAATTCTTTTCTAAAAATTGTATTTACATTTGTGTTAATCTCTACTAATATCATCTTTCAAAGGTTTTAGACTCTCTTCTATTAGAACCTAAAGCTCTCTGTGATGCACAGAGTGCGGTGGAGTTGTATCACAGAGTATACGGCATTTTACAAGGACATGTCATGATTATTCCTTTATTATTTGTCACAAAATTGGTGGTTGTAGTGAGAAGATAGGTTGCACAGGGGAATGACAGCTTGCTAAGGATAAGGATGGAAACAGTTTGAGCTTTCTGTATGATTTCACCAAGTATGGGTTCCAGATAAGGATTTCAAAAAGTCTTTGCAATAGACTGCTTGAGGACCATTTAATATTTGTCATCTCTGGGCCTTGCGTCATGATACTTTGGATCCTGTTCTAGATCACATCTCTAAATCACAAGTACTTCAGAAACCACCTGGAAGATAGTCTTTCTCTTGGAAGGCCCTTGCTTATTGAAGATGTTGGAGAGGAATTAGACCCAGCACTGGATAATGTTTTGGAGAGAAACTTCATTAAGACTGGGTCTACCTTTAAGGTCAGTTGAACCTATTGACAATGATGTGGAGTACCATTACCACGAGGCCAGGTAAATGTGACACAGATGAAATCTTCTCAATAGGTGGTAGCTCAAATTTGAGGCAGCGGCAAGAGGCATTTGCTTTTCTCTTCTGTACCTCCTGAGTTGGGATTCAAGTGTTCAAAAGTAGTCCTTTCAGAGATATCTACTTCACTTGTGTCATAGAATCTGACTCCATTTTGATAGTTGACTGTGGACGTCTTTCAAAACCCATCATGCCCCTCACTCTTTCTGTCCCAAATCTGTGCAAGCTGATAAGAAAACCCAGGGCTCTCTCCTTTGTAATTGGTGGGAAATTCAAACCATGCAATCCTCTGTTCATGCCCTGTGTGGAAACTCTCATCCCACTCCTACCCCCAGCCACCATAAAACCCTAGAATAGCCATTTCCCCCTACTTTCTCAAGCAATTATTTTGGACCTGCTTGGGCGCCTACCTTAATCTCCCCCCCAAAACTCCATAGTTGAGAATAAACCTTTTCATTCCCTTTTGGTGCACATGCGATATCATTACTCTTGACCTCTGGACCAGATTTTGGGTAAGGAATCCATCTCATTTCTGTGGAATGATCACACCAATTTTGGTGTTAAATTCTACATTTATGGTATATATTGGTATACACTGAAATTCCTTCCTTCCTGCCCATCCTTCCTACCTTCCTTCTTCCCTTTTATCCTAGTGGCTTGAAGCCCTGTGAATGCCCAATGACCACTTCTTTTTCAGTTTACAAATACCTCCAGTTACATAATTGTTTAAAGCAATGCTTGATCCTGTGCAGAAAGGGACACAGTAAGGTGTATTTCTGTCTTATTACTTTTAACATTATTTATTTATATATAGTTATTTTTTAAAGCTTATTTATTTTGAGAGAGAGAGAGAGAGAGAGAAGGAGATAGAGAATTCCAAGCAGGTTCCACACTGTCAGCACAGAGCCTGATGCAGGGCTCAAACTCATGAACTGAAAATTCATGACCTAAGGTGAATCCAAGAGTTGAATGCTTAACCGACTGAGCCATCCAAGTGCCCCTAACATTATTTTTATAATATAGGTGAAAGTTGGCGACAAGGAAGTAGATGTGATGGAAGGCTTCAAACTCTACATTACCACCAAACTGCCCAATCCAGCCTACACCCCCGAAATAAGTGCTCGGACCTCTATCATCGACTTCACTGTCACCATGAAAGGTCTGGAAGATCAGTTACTAGGAAGAGTCATTCTCACAGAGAAACAGGTGAGTGAAGTGTGACCACCTCCTTTTCTGTGTTGTGTTGTGATTCTTTCATTGAGGAAAATAATATAAAATTTGTAGTAGGATTGAGCCCCCACTTTTGTTCCTATGTTTTTTCCCTTTGTTAATTTCCAGGTGTCTTAGGTAATTACTAACCAATTATCCCATATGTTTTATCTGTGTCTTGTAAATCACATTAATCAATTGATTTTGTGCAGACTAAGGATATTAACTATGAGATTATCAGTCTCAGGCTCGACGTCATTATTCTGGTCGTATTTTGCTTTATTTTTCTGAAGTTTGCTCTGTTGTGAGCTCTATTCACCTGTTGACTTTTAGGTTCCAAGGATACAGCTAGGTTTTGTTTTCATTTGATTCATGATTATGCTTTTGGAATATAAAGTTAAACCTTTGCAGCAGATCACACACCACATTCTCAAGTCTCATTTGTTACCTAGGAGAGCTCTGTGTGTGATCTGACAAGACAGACATTTGGGGCTCCAGACCTTCACGGAGCACCTTTTGGAGGCTGCTGGCTTAGTTGTGCTCTGCAAGCGTAACTCCATATCTGCTTTCTTTACTTCTATTTTGCGGAATAACTTCATTTTCAACAAAAGTGGCCAATAATTCATAAACTTCCTTGCTTTGAGTCAGCATTTTCTCTAGGGAGCAGGTGAATCTTAAAGAAATCTGGAGGGTTTTAATGGGACTGCTTTGGTAAAACCATACGAACTCTCAAAATTGCTATTGATTGTCTCCTGAGTTTGTTACCAGTGAGGAGTCTAGTTTACTTCATGGCCCCCTTCTCCACTGACCTAAAAGATTTATTTAGGTTAAAATTATTGGCAAAATTTTGGAATCTGTCTTTCACATTATTTTGATTTTTTTTTTGTATGTTTCATGCTTGGTCTTCTGAGTCCTTTTATATGTTCTCTTTCTTTTTTGTTATCTCACCTCCCACCCACCCCCTTTTTTTTTTTAGTTTTTTTAAAATTGTTTATTGTCAAGTTGGTTTCCGTATAACACCCAGGGCTCTTCCCCCCTCCCCGCTTTTTTATAAATATTTTCTTTTGAGTTTTTAGAGCATAGTGCATAAATCGTGGAGTCATATGGTTGGAAGTGGCATTAACAGCGTTAAATCTGACTTTGTAGATTTGTGTAGTTAGCAGATGCCGAGTTCCTACCACAGACCTGAAGTCTCTTGGGGTAATGACAGAATAAGAACAAGAATATGTGCTTGTTTCTTTTGGTGCTTATGGAAGCTTAGCACTGCCATACGGTTACTCGAGGAAGGACTGGGATTCTTGATCAATAGCATGGAAGGTTGAGCCCGGAACCCCGAGAGTCGTTGGGGCAGCGTCTGTGACCCGTGTCTCCCACTTGGCTTTCACCTGTGGCATTGGCTTCAGGGAGATAAGAGGCCCTGATGGCAGTTTGAATAATGTACTTGTCTTTGGTTTCCTCACATTCAGCTGAGATGAATACAGTCTCCTTGGAAGAAATAATTTGACCTGATAGATTTTGTTTGCAATGAAATAGCTCTGGCAATGGAGCCATAATTGTTACAACAGAAGTTTAAGATGAAGTGAGGAGTGCTTTAAACTCCTTTGAAGACTTTGCTTTTTAAAGTTTTATTTAAATGTTTTTATTTATTTTTGAGAGAGAGAAAGAGAGAGAGAGAGAGAGAGAGCACGCGCACATAAATGGGGAAGGGGCAGAGAATCCCAGCGAAGCAGGCTCTCTGCTGTGCAGAGGCTGACACGGGGCTCGAACTAACAAACTGTTGAGATCATGATATGAGCTGAAGTCAGGCACTTAACTGACTGAGCCACCCAAGCACCCCAACTGCTTTGAAGATTTGAACAGCCTTGAAAAGCCAATATGGATCCCAAGTGGGGCTTTTTCTTACTTCCTGGAAAAGTATCTTGAGTATCTTGAGAAAATTACTCTTTTACTATTGTCTCCTGATGAGAATCCATTCCAGCCTCACAGTATATAATTCTTAGGAAAAGTATGGCCATAGGAATGTGACTCCCACTCTCTTATAATATTAGAGGGTCCCTTGCCCTGGGCCATATTATTATAGACACATTACCTATTTTTTTTTTTTTTTTTGGTGAGAGAGAGAGAGGGCACAAGTGAGTGAGGGGCAGAGAGAGAAAGGGAGAGAGAGAGACAGAGAGAAGCAGGACTCACCCAAAGCAGGGCTCGTGTTTACTTGGCGCATGGCTTTTGCTCACCCAAAGCCAGGCTCAAGCTTACCTGATCTCACGAACTGTGAGATCATGATCTGAGCCGAAGTCAGATGGATGAGACTGAGCCGCCCAGGAGTCGCAACCTGTATTTTCTTTCCTCTAACACAAGGTCTCATGCAAGAAGTGAGCTGTTGGGCTTAATTTTGATGAATTTTAAGCAGCACACTTCCTGCAAGCAGCTTTTCTTTTGTAGCATGTGGTCTTCTCCCCATGTTCCTGGTCACGGTGCTCAATGTTCTCAGCCTGGGTGGTGGCCGGTGGGTCTGACATGATACCTGTGGCTTTCAGACCATTTCTTGAAATTGAGTAACTCATTTGAAAAGAGCTGACAGATACAAAAAGTGTTTTCAAGTCTAAATTGTTCCTCTGACCTCCATGACAATGCAGTCTTTCTAAACATGGTCACTTTTTAGGTAATTGTTATATACACTGTATCAATATAAAATGTTACTGAGCCACGGTGAGGGGGGAGGGGGGTTGAGGAGCAGGGAAGACTCCTGAAGTAAGAAGTTGGTGCTGGCCAGTGTCGGGAGGCGGCGCCAGGGTGGCTCAGTCAGTTCAATATCAGACTTTTGATTTCTGCTCAGGTCATGGTCTCACGGTTCATGAGTTCAAGCCCCGCTTTGGGCCCTGCACCGGACGCGCAGAGCCTGCTTGGGATTCTCTCTCTCCCTCTGTCTCTCTGCTCCTCTCCTGCGTGCTCTTTCTCTCTCTGTCTCTAAATAATAAATAAATAAGCATTAAAGAAAGAGATAAAGAAGTTGCTGTTGGACAGCCTCTTCCCTACACACGGAGCTGAAATCGAGGCTGCTCCTCCACAGTCAGGATAAATTGAATCTCACAGGTCTGCCAACTCTTCCTCACTGGTCTGCTCACTCTACCTGTGGAAGGTGGCTCAGAACAGTAACTTAGGACACCAGAGACAGGCTGTTCTGCTTTAAACCCCTAAACTCAGCAGCGGTCCAGTGTCCGACTTCGGCTCAGGTCATGATCTCACAGCTTGTAGGTTTGAGCCCCAGGTCAGGCTCTGTGCTGACAGCTCAGAGCCTGGAGCCTGCTTCGGATTCCATCTCCCTCTCTCTCTGCTCCTCCCCTACTTGTGCTCTATCTGTCTGTCTTTCAAAAATAAATAAATGTTAAAATTAAAAAAAAAAAAAAGAAATGAATGGAAACCTCAGAGCCTAGCAATGCAGGGAAGACAGATTGTTAATGGACTTTGCGCCTCGCTATCTGCTCCAAAGCAGTCCGCTTAACTGTGTGAGCTGCTCAATGTCCCATCAAGGCCGTACACAATTGCTGACCTGACATATGTGTGAGGAGATGTAAGCAGCCTCTGCTGTCTCCAGAAGGTGGGGTATCGAGATCATTTTAAACAGGTACTAAACCAGTAGTTCTCGAATGACTTTCCTTAGAACACAACACAACAGAACACAAACTCCTTGGGTCCACCCTCACCTTGAACTCAAAGAGACCCATATACTATCAGGAGAAAAATACTAATATAGATTAACAGCAGTTACTGGCCACTCAGCACCAGGCCTCAGGAGTCACCTTGCTCAGAATCCTGGATGAGCTAACAGGTACAGTACTTGGCTTCCGTTGGTGGTAGAAGCATCCAATGGAACCTACAGGAGAGATAATTTAATGAAGCCCCTAAACACACGTCATTATCACCAGCTCAGTGGTATAGAGAAAAGGTAAGTCCGAGTTCTTTTGCTTCATCTTTCTATGCTAATTCGCAGTGTAAGGTGCAGAAAAGGGGCCTTTGGGAATGCAAGCCTGGGTGAAGCATTAGAAAGGGGGCTCTTGAGGGCCATCATCTGTTTTCTTTCACTGATTTCAAAACTTTGGTTACAGATGCAGTTTATGTACACAAATAATGTTAGTTTTCATTTGCATCTTTGTTGAACCACTTAATTTTTGATCATTTGATTAATAAATAGTAGGTTTCATGAAATTGCCCTGAATCACTGCTGTACTTTATCACTTTGGGGATGCTTTTCTTATTATCACAGTTTAATTTTTTTTAATGTTTATTTTTGAGAGAGACAGAAGGAGAGAGAGCGAGAGAGCGAGCACATGTGAGTAGACAGAAGGCGGAGAGAGGGAGACAGGATCCGAAGCAGGCTCCGCATTGAGAGCAGAGAGCCTGATGCTGGACTCGAGCTCAGAGCCGTGAGATCATGACCTGAGCTGAACTCAGACACTTTACTGACTGAACCGCCCGGGTCCCTGTGATGAACCACAGGAATCTACCTCCAAACCAAGAGCACACTGTACACACTGAATGTTAGCCAATTTGACAATAAATCATATTTTAAAGAAAAGAAGACAAAAAAAACAAAAAAAAATCCAAATTACTTTAAATTGTACTATTTACTTTTGGGTGTATTATTTTGTCAGTTTCAAATTTTGGGGGAGGGAGATGTATTTCTTAGCCTCATTTTAATTCTTTGGGAACATAGGTGGTTACTTTAACTGACAAAGTGATTGGTGTTAACAATGATACTGAATTGACCACAACCATCTCAATAATGTTCAAGCTTTTACTTGCTATTTTTTACTTTTACTTTGTCTACATTATAGTAACTGTTTATTTTGTGAATAATGGCTTTCATGAGCCACATGGGGGCTTTTGCTACTGATTCTATAGTTCTCAAGTGGAGACGAGATTGGAAATGTAGGTTGTAATAAGTCTCACAAACCATGTTGAGAATTTTAGACCTTTCAGAACCGCTGAGGGAAATCCCAGACTGGCTGGGGGCAGGAAAGGGGGTGACGGCAGAGAAGAGGGTCAGCGGAAAGACCAGTTATGGTCAGAGTAGTCCATGAGGAATAATTAAAGCCCAAACCAGGGCAGCGGCTATGTAACTGGAAGAAATGGATGAAGGAAAACATATTATGCCTGAAGAGTTGATAAAACTGGGTGCAGTTTTTTTATGTTTAGTTATTTTAGAGAGAGAGAGGCCTAGCATAAACAGGGGAGGGGCAGAGAGAGAGGGAGGCACAGAATCTGAAGCAGGCTGCAGGCTCTGAGCTGTCAGCACAGAGCCCGATGAAGGGCTCAAACTCATGAACCATGAGATCATGACCTGAGCCAAAGTCAGTTGCTTAACCGACTCAGCCACCCACGTGCCCCTGGGTGCGGTGTTTGGACTTGACAGCCTGTACTTTGGTCCCAGCACTCATGAAAACATGCATCCTTAGCATAAGTACAAGACTAGAAAGTTCTCTTTTATCCCTTTTGCAGCCACTTTATTATGCTTTTGTGATGATGTGTGAAATTCTAAAGTATGATTTATTTGGGGCCAACCTATAATTTTATTTTTCAGACTGCTTATTTTCCAAATAAGTATTATAGTGCTTCCAAAAATCCATGCTTGGAATGAATCAACAGAGGGGAGAAGAGAGGAGACACATCTTTTGAGCAGCTATCATGATTCAGTTACTGTTGTAGTTGCTTTACTACTTACATCCTCATAATCACTGTCTGAGCTCCTTTTACATCCATCTCACAGATGGGGAAACTGAGGCTCATAGAGTTACATAACATGACCAGTGCTGTGCAGCTGATAGATCCTGGGAGCTGTGATTCAAACATGTGTCTTCCTGATTTCAAAACCATCATTTCCCCCCTGGCTTTACATTCCTTCCCTTACCTGTCTTCTTCAGGTGAGGATTTTTTGTTATGTCCAGCTTTATTTCAGCTGAATGTTAGATAAAAGCTAGCATGTCAACAGGTATTATGTCGAGTTAAGTGGCTGTTATTTTTTTAAATTTCTTAATTTTATTTTTAAAAAATTATGTATATATAATATTGTCAAGTTAGCTAACATACTGTATATATACAGTGTGCTCTTGGTTTGGTTTCGGGGGTAGATTGCTATGATTCATCACTTTAATACACAGTGCTCAATGCCCATCACCCATTCCCCCACTACCCTGCCACCCTATCAACCATCAGTTTGTTCTCTGTATTTAAGACTCTCTTATGGTTTGCCTCCCTCTCTGTTTGAAACTATTTTTCCCCTTCCCTTCCCCCGTGGTTTTTGTTAAGTTTCTCAAGATCTACATATGAGTAAAAACATAGGATACCTGTCTTTCTCTGACTGACTTATTCCACTTAGCATAATACTCTCCAGTTCCATCCACGTTGCTGCAAATGGCAGGATTCCATTCTTTCTCATTGCCAAGTAGATATAAACCACATCTTCTTTATTTCAGGTGAGGATTTGTTTTTATAATGCTCACCTTTAGGAACCCAAGAATGATCATGATAGTGCGCAAACTGTGGGAAGTTAAAATATTTGAATTTTCCCCTTTATTTATTTATTTTGAAAGAGAGAGTGCATGTACGAGTGGGGGAGGGGTAGAGAAAGAGGGAGAGAGAGAATCCCAAGCAGCCTGCATACTGCCAGCAAAGAGCCCAACGCGGGGCTTGAACCCACGAACCACAAGATCATGACTTGAGCCAAAATCAAGAGTTGGATGCTTATCTGTCTGAGCCACTCAGACACCCCAATCGCTGCTGATAACTTCAGGTGTCTAGCTCTCTCAGCAGGGAATAGAATCTGCTATGCCTGTGGAATCATATCGGGAGTTCCCAACCGGATACTTACCCTGCGGAAGCTGCTGTGGAAATCTGAGTGTGGTGACACATGCCCAGGTAGCTCCACTGAGTCACAGCTGGAACTGCCCATAATGCCTTGTAACCACACATTGCTCCCTGGCTTCCCCATACTGGGTTTACACTGAAAGGCGTATGACTTTATGAACATGGCTAAGCATAGGAACCTTGTTCGTGGGCACTATATTTAGAAAACTTTTCAAGCAAACTCACTGATGCATATCTTTCTGTCCAATTTTTTATTTTATTTTATTTCTTTTATTTTTTACAAATAGTTTATTGTCAAGTTGGTTTCCATATAACACCCAGTGCTCATCCCCACAAGTGCCCTCCTCCATGCCCATCACCCCCCTTCCCTCTCCCCACCCCCATCAGCCCTCAGTTTGTTCTCAGCATTCAAGAGTCTCTCATGGTTTGCCTCCCTCCCTCTCCCCCACCATTTCCCCCCTTCTTCTCCCCCACAGTCCTCCATTAAGTTCCTCCTAATCCTCTTATACGTGCAAACATATGGTAGCTGTCCTCTGCCTGACTTATTTCGCTCAGCATAACACCCTCAAGGTCCATCCATGTTGCTACACATGGCCAGACTTCATCCTTTCTTATTGCCATGTAGTATTCCATCGTATAGATAAACCACATCTTCTTGATCCATTTGTCTGTTGATGGACACTTAGGCTCTTTCCATGTTTTGGCTATTGTTGAGAGCGCTGCTATGAACATTGGGGTGCATGTGCTCCTATGCATCAGCACTCCTGTATCCCTTGGGTAAATTCCTCGCAGTGCTATTGCTGGGTCCTAGGGGAGTTCTATTGTTAACTTTTTGAGGAGTCTCCACACTGTTTTCCAGAGGGTCTGCACCAGCTTACATTCCCACCAACAGTGTAGGAGGGTGCCCATTTCTCCACATCCTCGCCAGCATCTGGAGTTCTCTGATTTGCTAATTTTAGCCACTTTGACTGGTGTGAGGTGGTATCTCAGTGCGGTTTTGATTTGTATTTCCCTGATGAGGAGGGATGCTGAGCATCGTTTCATGTGTCTGTTGGCCATCTGGATGTCCTCTTTGGAGAAGTGTCTGTTCATATCATCTGCCCATTTCTTCACTGGGTTGTTTGTTTTTCAGGTGTAGAGTTTTATGAGTTCCTTATAGATTTTGGATATTAACCCTTTATCTGATTTGTCACTTGCAACTATCTTTTCCCATTCCGTTGGTTGCCTAGATCTAGAACTTTCACTTCTCTTGGAGAGAGTAGCACCTGTTCCGGCCCGGAAGATTATTCAATTCAAAGGTACCTGCAGCAGTGGTACAGGTTGTTTGCCTGACATTTTGGACCCTTGCTTTTCAGAGAATTGGATACAATTTCAGCTAGCAAGTTGAACATAATGGCATTCAAACAACAGCAGAGCTCTTATAAGTAAAGAGACTAAAGGGAAGAAAATGTATCTATTCTAAGTGATCTGTATGTATCTTTTCAAATATATTTCAATCTATTTTCAAATATATTTCACCTTTCAAACAAGCTTAAATATAATCACAAAAGTCACTTAACATGATCTGACTTTAGGAAATAGACAGTACAGTGGATATCGATAGTATTTTTAGCAAATTTCACGTGGTTTGCTACCAATTCTTTTTCCTCCATTAACTCTTCTTCTCTTATTTTCATGGATTTCCTGCAGCCAAGTGTGATCACTGCAGCATAGGAGCTTGAGAACAGCTCGCTAGGTGAACTTTGTCAGGAATGGCCAAGCAATAGCTGTTAATTAAGGAAGAAAATATATTTATGCAAATTAACAGGAATTGGAGAAGGAGAGAACTCATCTCCTGGAAGATGTAACTGCAAACAAAAGAAGGATGAAGGAGCTAGAAGATAATTTGCTTTATCGTCTGACGAGCACCCAGGGGTCCCTGGTGGAAGACGAGAGTCTCATCGTTGTGCTGAGCAACACAAAAAAGACTGCGGAAGAGGTGACGCAGAAGCTGGAGATTTCGGCCGAGACGGAAATTCAAATTAACTCAGCCCGGGAGGAATACAGACCTGGTGAGTTTGGTAATGAAAGACAAATGTCACAGGGAAATGAAGTGAGAAACAAACCAAAATCAGAGAAACTGAAGGAAGTAAGGATGGTGGGAAAGGAGGTGGCCATTACTGTTTTGTGACGTTGCTTTGGGACATATTCAGTAAAACTGAGATGAAAACATTTTTTAATGGTGTAAATTTTCTAGGTGCTGATAATCCACAGGCATTGGCAAATTCTTTAAGGCTCCTGTGAACTTATTTTTAAACTAGAAAGTAAAGAGGGAGAACTTTTTTTTTTTAATGTTTATTTTTGAATGACAGAGAGAACACAAGGAGGGGAGGGGCAGAGAGAAGGGGAGATACAAAATCTGAAGCAGGCTCCAGGCTCTGAGCTGTCAGCACAGAGCCTGATGCAGGGCCTGAACCCACCAACCATGAAATCATGATCTGAGCTGAAGTTGGACGCTTAACTGACTGAGCCACCCAGCTGCCTCGGGAGGGAGACCTTTTAAAGAACATCTGACTACAGTTTTGAATTTAAGGGATTAGTGGAGCGTGTGTGGGCTGCTCATTAGTTCTTTGTCATTTCATAACCATGAGCCAGGATTTTGTTTGTGGTCTTTGTATTAGAAGGTGGTTCCTTGGTCTCCTGGGAGTGCAAATTACTCAGCAATTTGCAAAGCAGTGCTGTTCATTGGTTTTAAGAGGGGCCTGCTAAAAGAACTCAATTCCCTTTGGAAATGTATCATTCTTACTGAAAAAAATACTCAAAACAGCATCAGTTGCTGGTGGAGAGTCAGAAGCATCATCTTTGCAATGATGCCTTGTTTCGCCAACCTGACCCCAGGCTCAGTGAAGGCTCTTCATGGAGCTTAAGAATGAGGCTCATAAGATGCCTACACTCTACACAGTGTGTTAGAGTGTTTGCTATCCCATCAGTTGTCTTTTCTACCTATGAAGAAATATAGTCAAATTCATTAGGGTTCTAAATTCATAAGAGGTCCTAAAATGGAAGATGCCGTGTGATAAATACAGATATCGGACTGCTTACACAAAGCTTATACATAAGAATTAAATATATATCACGAACATCGCTCTAGACTCTGGGAGCTGGTGGATAGTCATTGATCAAAATAAAACTTGTTGGTTTCACTTAGAGCTTAGGCTGCTCTGTGCGTGGATCATTTATTTTCTGCCCTCGTATCGTGCACAACCTTGCTCTTTGTCTTCCAGTGGCTACACGGGGCAGCATCCTGTACTTCCTCATCACTGAGATGCGCTTGGTTAATGAAATGTATCAGACTTCACTCCGCCAGTTTCTCGGCTTGTTTGACCTTTCCTTAGCCCGGTACGTTTGTACTCAGGAAGCCGAGCTGAATTCTGTATCTGTGGGCTCGAATGATGACAACACATTTATAACTTCTTTTCCTTTTGCTACTTTTTTCCCCTCTAAAACCTAAGTTTAGTGTAATTACCAGTGTGATACCAAATCATTCTCATTTGTCATTTTATGCTCAGAGACACCTCTACCAACGATTCCTCCATTGATTGACTCCTTTGGTTTCATTAAATTCCCAAGATTTTTGTGTGTGTGTGAGTGAGTGATGATACCCTGCGGGTGAAATTGATTTAGGCAATCTTGAGGGTTCTGTTATGTTATTTTATGTTGAGGGAATGCTTGTTATTTTCCATTGAGGATGCTGATTCTTGTGTAAAAAGGAACCGGGCCTCCAAAGTTATGTATTCTGTGTTAAAGATGTTGTTTTTATGGACAGTGGGAAAGGGCAGTGGGATAAGCTGGATTGATGTGTTCTCTCCTCCAGGTCTGTCAAGAGCCCAATTATGAGCAAGAGGATTGCTAATATCATTGAGCATATGACTTATGAGGTTTATAAGTATGCAGCCCGGGGGTTGTATGAGGAGCATAAGTTCCTGTTTACCTTGTTGCTTACCCTGAAGATCGACATCCAGAGGAACCGAGTGAAGCATGAAGAATTTCTCACCCTTATTAAAGGTCAGTATAACAATAGAAAGTGTTGTACACAGGTCCAGATGTAGGAATTCGTTGAAGGTTCTGTGTGGCATTATTTTTTTTCTGGCTCTAATAGTTTCCTCGCATTTCATTGGAGGCTGCATATATGTGAAATATTTTATTCATTGATTGCACGAATATTTAGTGAGAATCGACTATATGCCAAGGCACAGATACTTGGGGCGCATAATAAAATAAGTAAATTGTATAGTATGGGAGAAGCTATAGAAAAAGCAGAGCAGGATGGGGTATGGGAAGTTGCAGGGTGTGCAGACTGGGGAAGGGGAATTAACATATTATTTTTATCTATCTATCTATCTATCTATCATTTATACTTATTTCTGAGAGAGACAGCGTGAGCAGGAGAGGTCAGAGAGTGAGGGAGGCACAGAATCTTAAGCAGGCTCCAGGCTCTGAGCTGTCAGCACAGAGCCTGATGCGGGGCTCAAACCCACGCACTGTGAGATCATGACCTGATCCAAAGTCGGACACTCAACCTACTGAGCCACCCAGGTGCCCCAGAATTAACATTTTAAATGGAATATCTAAGTGGGATATCTAATGGGTAGGCCTCCCTTAGAGAGATGGACAAGTGAGCAAAGGCCTGGAGAGACAGGAGGTGCTGGCCTTAGGGCCATGCAGAGAAAGAGTGTTAAAGGAAGAGGAAAACAGCATCAAGGCTCTGGTGGGGTTCGAGCCTCCCATGAGACCGCCTGGGGCCATGGGTGGGGTGATGTGGAGCTCAGCTTGCAGATATTTATTCTGTATCTGCTGAGGCGTCGCTCACACACAAGTCCCCTGTGACACTGCCGAGTACAGCCCAGTGGAAGACTAGGAAACAGATTTGCTCCCACATTCTCGAACGTCTGGACAAAAAGTATTTAAAGTAACTGTGGAAATGATGCTAGGGTCTATGGCTCTAGCTACTACACCTTTCTGAGACAAGGTCTATCTTTCTAGATGAGACCCAATTTTATCTACAGGGGGTGGAGGGAGATTTTCATGTTCACCTGGAGAGTAGATTTGCAGAGCAACTTGAGAAGGACCCTGACGGAGCAGTAGAGGAGGGGTGTGAGTATCACATGCTGTGCCCTGGGGGTGTAAGCCCAGACTCCTATATGAATAAATGCATATTCATGTTCATATAAACATGCATTTGCTTACGTATCTCATAGAAACAATAAAGATTCATTTGGTTACACTTGAGTTTAGAAATGTATGATTTATGGGGCGTATGGGTGGCTCAGTCGGTTAAGGATCCAACTCTTGGTTTTGACTCAGGTCATGATCTCAGTGTCCCAGGGTCGTGAGATCAAGTCCTGCGTTGGGCTTCATGCTGACAGTGCAGAGCCTACTTAGGATTGTCTCTCTTTCCCTCTCTCTCACTGCCCCTCCCCTGCTCATGTTCTCTCTCTTTCTCTCTCTCTCAAAATAAATAAACTTAACAAGAAAGAAAAGAAATGTATGATTTATGGACAATCTCTCTCTCTGTCTTTAATTCTCTGTCTCTAACCCTCAAACTTTGCTCTTTAGATTTCTCTAGTTTTCAATTTTCTTGAATCAGAGCACGTGGATGCATTGGAGAGATATCCCTTAGATATTTGGTGTCAGGGTTGACTTCTTCACTGAGCCCTTCAAATAGTACTGGTTTCTGGTCTCATTGACTGGTCCTCCAGCTGATTGTAATCTCCTGTGGCAACTTGTTCCTGACATCCTCAACTCAGGCACGGAGTGCATCTCCTCATGAAAAGCATCCAGACCTGGTTGGAATACTGTAAAGTGTGTTACAGTTCAGTGTGATGATAGCAGATGTGGGATTTAGACTAAGGAAGACTAAGTGAAAATAGTGACTTTGCCGATTTCCTGAGGAGTGTGTCGAGCAGGTTCTTTAACTTTTTTTCAAGCTTCCACCTCCTCAGCTGTAAGACAAGCATAGTCAAATCTACATCATCAGATTCTTGAGTAGTCACACAATTTGTGTAAACCTTGGCACATAGACTATGTTCAGCAAATGATCAGCATTGTGATATTTTCTTTAGTATTTTAGTTTGTTTTGATTAGACCATGGCTTACATAGGCTTTTGTGGGTCCTTGGCATTCAACAGGTTTATAATACTGCTCTGTGAAACGGAGTGTCAGAAGAAACTGTGGAACATAGTTCTGTTGTAAGATTGCTCTCAGTTGGTTATGTCGGTGAGAGTTAGCCAGTGAGTGAACTCCCTCTGCGAGGGTGTTTACTTGCCTGAAAATGCTTTTTAAAGATTTTTAAAAGATGTTTGATTTATTTTGAGAGAGAGAGAAGAGGAGGAGCAGAAAGAGAGGAAGAGAGGGAATCCCAAGCAGGCTCCATGCTGTCAGTGCAGAGCCTGACTCAGGGCTTGACCTCACGAACTGTGAGATCATGACCTGAGCCTAGATCAGGAGCCAGATGCTTAGCCAACTTAGCCACCAGATGCCCTGAAAATGTTATTCAGATAGCAACATTATTTTGATACTAGTCTTTTAATTTGCTCATCTCTGAGATGGGAAAGGACTGTCTGAATGACTTGCTAAATCTGCTTTGGCTATACCACCTTATAATTGCGTGGTATAACTTGTCTACATTTTTTGTTATAAGAACATATCATTTTTACAAAGTATTATCTTAAAAATTCAAACTTACTTTTTTTCCCCAAAGTAAGCATTTATAGAATGAAAGCAATGGCATAAGTCTCAATCATCTTGATAATTTATTTTGAATTATTCCTATTCCAACTGTTTATTCATCAGAAGTACATTTAGTCTGGTACCATATTATCCAGGACTAGGTTTGTACCCATCCCATTACAATCATTCTCTGTGGTCCATTGTACACTTTTGAAGCAGATGAGGTATTCATGACACAGTTACCCTCGATTAAACAATGAATAATGCTTTGGTTGCAAGAAACACCTTTTCCTTTCCATAAATAGCTTCTCCTTAACTCTCTGGTAAATATCTTATTCTTTTGAGTTTGTTGGAAAGTGAGTGGTTTCCATGGAAATTGGTATGACATTTTTCAACATAATGCCATTGTCCTTAGGTCTTTAACTGCTCCCTGCTTTTAAAGCAGTCTGTTTTGATTTTGTGAGTTAATAATCTTATCAAAATTGCTTCAAGGCCACACTTACCTTCTGGGAAACATACTAAGATGGATTTGGCAAAAGACAGTAATTTAGTGGGGTCCATGATACCTGGATAAAGTAGAGATTGGTTCAGTAAATATCTTGAGTGTTATTTATTTGTTCATGACCTGCTCTGCTCAGAAAAGGGTTTTAAAGTTAGCCAGTTAGCTAAACGAATTGATTATATCCTTTTAAGAATTATGCTTGGAGCATATTTTCCCTGAAACAGTTTAATAGATGGTGTTTATTAAACAGTATATTTCACCCTATAAAGACTTTCTAACTCTTCCTCTGACTTAAAATTTGAATTGTTTACACATTTAGTTTTTCTGAGGTGGGCCACAGTAACAGTTTAAAGTGTCATTTATTTTATGATACTGTGAGAGTTACATGAATTGTGTGAGCTTAGGTAAATCAGCACCAAGGTGAGAGTCACTACCCAACGGAAATGTTTGCTATGGTTAGATTGACCAAAAATAAGTGATATAGCACAGGATCCTTGGATGGGCTCAAAATAGATATAAATAATATACTGACTTATAGAAGAGAACTCTTTAACACATGTAGTGCTGCTGACATTTCTAGATAGGTTCTCTCCTTGAAAGAGCTGTGCTAACATCGTGCACTTCTTAACATTGATAGTAGCTACTCATTTAGTGATGCTGTTATGGTCTTGATCCCATTTTGTGTGCTTTAAACATATGTGTTCTGTCACTCTGTCATTATCACAGCACCCAGGCTTCATTCTTCGCAGTGTGCATGTATTTGGAAACAGAGACCCAGACAGATAAGACACCTTGTCCCAGACCAGGTGGGGCTAGGACAGAGTTCAGCCTCCCCTTGGCCCACACTTATATTGTTGACTCTTAAATGTGTTTTTCTAAAATCGCCTATTCCTTTACTACATTTTAAAGCTTGTCTGTTACTATGACATATTTCTGAGTTCACAACATGTCAAGGTTGTAAAATAATTAAAATGAAAAGTGTAAGCAAAAGCTTTTATAACTAGATTGTTTTAGAGTAAAGAAAGAAAGAGCTAGTAACTTTGTGTGTTTACTTTTAAAGGAGGTGCCTCGCTGGACCTTAAAGCCTGTCCTCCTAAACCATCTAAATGGATCCTGGACATGACGTGGCTGAATTTAGTGGAACTCAGCAAACTTAGGCAGTTTTCAGATGTCCTTGATCAGGTAACTTGTGCTTTGAATAAACACGGGAGTGTCACGGGGAGAAGCTGCCTGATTTATCACTAGCTACAATATTTGTGGAGGAGGGACTTTTTCACACTGTCACTCATATAACAGTTTTACCTGTGCTTGACCTTCCTCATGTTCGCTCACTCTCTGATAAAGTGTAATCCACCCAAGTTTAACTGCTGCTGTCCTATGCTGTCTGTATGTCAGTATCACCAACTGCTGAGCCACAGGTGGGGAACCTGATAGATTTATTTAGATCATTAGTTTTGCCTTCTTTCTGGAAGTTGAATGAAAAGAATACAAACAGCCTGTATCTAAATGCTTACCTCTCATTCTTGTCTCTCTTCTTCTTCCTTTCCTTGTCCTTCCATTATATTGCCTGAACCAAGCATCTGGACATAAATCTAATGCCATTGCTTGGCTCTTTCTCTTTACAAGTTATTTTCCTTTCCCGACCAGCCAGTTCCCTATGAACTGTGTATCTACTGGGATCATAGAAGTTGGGTCTGGAGAGTTCAATGAAGACAAACCGGAAAACAGATTCTTAAAACTCAGAGGACGAGAGAGAAGTCACACTGACAGCAAGGTGGCTTTATTCAGCCATAAGTTGTAGGCTTTTTATAACAGAACATGAGCTAAGGTCGGCTCTTCAGTTTCCTCCCAGTTTTAGTTGACCGGAAGCTTAAAGTTCAGCTATATTTTTATGTTGTGGCTTATGCCTGGTGACCTGTGTTATTTCTACCATGTAATTAAACAACTTTCATTTGGGAGGTTGTAATGCATTCCAGCTTATTCTCCTGGAAGATGACTGCTAGTCACCTTTCCTGGACCAATATCTGTTCAATAACAGTTGCCGTCTTCAGGGGATTATCTTGTGCTTGAAATCCCTCCATGTCATATAGTCTCTCATGACTGAGGGACATTATTGCTTTTTACTCTTATATGATACCTTCTAAATATGGCACTGGACTGCTTTTTCCTTTGATTAGGCCTCCAAGAAATATAGCAGGGGCTTTAATCGAAGGGAATATACCAGAGAACATAGGATTACATTTATCTTCAGATGTTATTTGTTTGTTCTATGTTTCTGAGATGATTACTGACAGAATGCTTGTCTCTCTTTGAGTTTTTTAAGCTCCAAAGGATAATGGACTGTATTCTTTCCCTCTTTATCAATTGCCTAAAGGAAACATGGGTATCGTTATTCATTTGATGATGATGTGAAGTGGTATATTTCAAATTACTCTAGATTAATAGTGTATTGACCAAACAGCATTTTGTTCAATAATAAACATGTATTAAATGTCTTCTTTTGTGCCAGGAGTGGTCCTGGGAAATGAGGAAGCCTCTGTGAATAACTAAATGAATTTGTTTTTGATCATGAGAGGATTTCATGGGGCAAATCAGATTTCCTTAAAATAATGAAAATGAGTTTTCATTGATTTCTTTATTCCTTACAAAATTGTTACCACAAAGGCATTAGAAGACATTAAACAAACCGAGACTCTCCCTACTTCAAAAGCTAGCTGTAAGCTGCCGTTAATACAGACTTACTGTAGAGTAAATCACATTTGATTTTAGACTTCCATACTTTTTGCTACTAGAATATAAAATAATCAAAGGGTCAAAGGATATCATTCACACATGTCTGGAATGGTCAGAAGGTTTGATGAGAAATATCTGTGAACTATTACTGACAGATTTTCCTGTGCTGTGGTGCAATTCTTATCCTCTGATATTTTCAGATATCAAGAAATGAGAAAATGTGGAAAGTTTGGTTTGATAAGGAAAACCCCGAGGAAGAACCTCTTCCAAATGCCTATGATAAATCTCTTGACTGCTTTAGACGCCTTCTCCTTATTAGATCCTGGTGTCCTGACAGAACTATTGCCCAGGTAAAAAGTACATATTTGAAAAGATGGGAAAATATATTTTTTAAAAGATTTTTGATTATTTTTAAGGAATCTCTACACCTGGTGTGGGGCTTGAACCTACAACTCTGAGATCAAGAGTCACATGCTTCACTAACTTGAGCCACCCAGGCACACCTAGGAGAGTGTATATGTGTGTGTGTGTGTGTGTGTGTGTGTGTGTGTGTGTGTGTGTGTATACACTTTTTTAAATTTAAATTTTAGTTAGTTAACATACAGTGCAATATTGGTTTCTGGAGTAGAATTCAGTGATACATCACTTACCTATAATACCCAGTACTCATCCCAACAAGTGCCCTCCTTAATGCCCATCACCTGTCTAGCCCATCTTGCATCCATCTTCTTCTTCTGTTTGTTAAGAGTCTCTTATGGTTTGCTTCTCTCTCTCCTTTTCTTTCTTTTCCCCTTCCCTTATGTTCATCTGTTTCTTTCTTAATTCCACATATGAGTGAGATCATATGGTATTTGTCTTTCTCTGATTGACTTATTTCACTTAATATATACACTTAATATATACACTCTAGCTCCATACACATCATTGCAAATAGCAAGATTTCATTTTTTATGGTTGAGTAATATTCTGTTGTGTGTACACACACACACACACACACACACACACCTCCTTTTTCCATTCATTAGTTGATAGACATGTGGGCTCTTTCCATAGCTTGGCTATTGTTGATAATGCTGCTATAAATATCAGGGTACATGTGTCCCTTTGAATCAGGACTTTTGTATCCTTTGGGTAAATACCTAGTAGTGTAACTTCTGGATCATAGGGTAGTTCTATTTTTAACTTTTTGAGTAGCCTCTAAACTGTTCTTCAGAGTGGCTGCACCTGTTTGCAATCCCACCAACAGTGCGAGAGGGTCCTCCTTTCTCTAGGAGAATATTTTTAAGAATTTCCTTTGAAATATAAAGAAATATTAAAAATTTTAATCCCAATGAGAATTTTCTTGGAGTCATCTTTGTAATTTTCTACCAATACCTACATGCAAAATGGAAAAACAAATAAAGACAGCAAGCTGTACATTTGGGCTAAATGATTTAATAATCTTCTCTGGTCTAAATGGTACATGAATGAATGAGAAAGCTGTGTTTGTAAGTTGTCATATAGGTATAACATAAAGGTAATATATAACTCTTCCATACCATTTTTATACTAACTTAGAAATGATATGTCTGCTCCATTTTGTTCGTGGTAAGAGGATACTCCTTTAAATAGGAATGAAGAGAAGTTACTAGGAGGAGAGACAGACAAGAGGGGAGCACAATATTCCCAAATCTATAGCTATAACCCCAGAAAGTCTCACAACCCCTGATGCAGGAATTGGCCTAAGATTCTTTGAATTTTACATGTGGCATAAGTATGCATCCTGCCTCCAAAAGATTCATCTTTTCAAAGACCTTTCTTTAATTTGCTGGCCTGCCATCATGGAAATGCCACTGCTAACCAGACCCGTTGTATCCTGCCTTCACAGTGAAAAACTTAAATGTTCAGCTCAGGCTGATTCCTTAGGGGCTTCTCCAAAGACACCGTGGAGTAAAAACAGGCTGGGTTTATAATAGAATGTAGGAAGTTCAGCCCTTCACTCTCTGGAGGGAGTATTAAAACCATATGGAGTAACCATCTCCAAGTCCATGTAGGTACCAAGACATCATGAAAACAATTAGATTCAGTGATTTATTGAGAAAAGAAAAATGAGTTTTGCAATGCAGGGCAACTGAGATCACCCTTCCTTCAGTTTTTCTTCTCAACTTCATTACTTTTATCTTGCCCAAAAGAATTGCCAAACTGTTGCCTTAAGGACAGTGTAGAAAGTTCAAGTCGTTCTGTTGCATTTCATTTCGTTTTGTTTCGTTTCATTTTCTTTCTTTCTTTCTTTCTTTCTTTCTTTCTTTCTTTCTTTCTTTCTTTCTTTCCTTCCTTCCTTCCTTCCTTCCTTCCGTCCGTCCTTCCTCCCTTCTCCCTCCTTCCCTTCCTTCCCCTCTTTCTCACTTCCTTCCTTCCTCTCCTCTTTCCCTCCTCCCTCCCTCTCTTTCTTTATTCCTTCCTCTACTCTCCCTCTCTCTCCCCTCTCTCTCACCCTCCCTCTCCTCTCATTCTCTCCGTCCCTTCCTCTTTCCTTCCTTCCTTTTTACCCCTTCATGTAACATTTTACTTCCTTCAATGCTAACATTTAAGTCTATAAGCTCCTTTGTAACTGTCATCTTCATCCTGGCTTCTGTCACCTACAGGGTGAGCACAGCCACGTAAACTGTGAGCAGGGTCAGAGAGAGAGGGAGTCACAGACTCATCTCTGAGCTTCAGCACAGAGCCCGACGCGGGGCTCGAACCCACGAACCGCGAGATCATGACCTAAGCGAAAGTTGGACTCTTAACTGACTAAGCCACCCAGGCGCCCCACAGCCACGACTTCCTAATGGGGCTCTCCTCTTGCTCCTTCTTGCCCATTCTAGTCAATCCTGTATACTCTAGAAGAAATGGAAATAAGATATGCTATTCCTTGGCTTTAAAGTCTTTCAGTGCCTTCCCATGGCCCTTATGATAACACTGAAGTCTTAAGATCCAGAAGGTCCTTCTGGAAAAATGTTTTCTCCTCTGAAATTCTTGGGCTCACATTATAATCCTTTTGTGATTTTCAACCAGGCACCTTCTTGGGAAGCATATTAGAAGGTGTGCAGTGAGGGTACATTCAGTCCCCATTCCCCATAAACAGTATCAGGCTTGTTCTCAGTATTTCAGCTGAGCATGACGGCACATGTCAGGGGACGCTTGGTGGCCTTGTTGCAAAAACAATGCACTCTCAGAGGATGTCACATGCTACATACACATTTGTGTCTCACAAAAACACTCAGCAAAGAACAGGTGCCAAGGTATAATTCCCCATTACCTGCCCTCCCCAAACTCAAAGATTGAGTCTGTTCGGTTTTTTTTCCTCATTCAGTAATGTGGTTCTTCAACCACAGTTTTATTATTATTATTATTTTTCTACAAATAGTTTATTGTCTAACTCGTTTCCACAAAACCCCCAGTGCTCATCCCCACTAGTGTCCTCCTCCATGCCCACCCCTCCTCCCCCCCACATCCATCAGTCCTCAGTTTTTGTCAGCATTCAAGAGTCTCTCATGGTTTGCCTCTCTCCCTTTCCCCCACCATTTCCGCCCTTCTTCTCCCCCTTGTTCCTCCGTCAAGTTCCTCTAATCCTCCTATACGTGCAAACATATGATATTTGTCCTTCTCTGCCTGACTTATTTCGCTCAGCATAACACCCTCAAGGTCCATCCATGTTGCTACACATGGCCAGAGTTCATTGTTTCTCATTGCCATGTAGTATTCCATGGTATAGATAAACCACATCTTCTTGATCCATTCATCTGTTGATGGACACTTAGGCTCTTTCCATGTTTTAGCTATTGTGGAGAGTGCTGCTATGAACATTGGGGTACATGTGCTCCTATGCATCAGCATTTCTGTATCCCTTGGGTAAATTCCCAGCAGTGCTATTGCTGGGTCATAGGGGAGTTCTATTGTTAGTTTCCTGAGGAAACTCCACACTGTTTTCCAGAGGGGCTGTACCGGTTTACATTCCCACCAACAGTGTAGGAGGGTGCCCGTTTCTCCACATCCTCGCCAGCATCCAGAGTTCTCTGATTTGCTCATTTTAGCCACTCTGACTGGCATGAGGTGGTATCAGATTGAGTCTGTTTTATGAGGACCAGATATTGGGACAAAAAATGATCTTTAGGGTTGTGTGAAGGGTAACCTATGACCATGTGGCACTTTATTTCCATTCATGCCAACGAGGTGTTAGCTTTCTTCATACATAGGCAGGTGTGCAGAAGCCTGGGTGTCCCACAGCTGAATCTTATGGATGTCCTTCTCTCCCCAGTTGACTTGCTCTTTTCTGCTTCAAGGTCTCTGCATCTGTGCTCTTTGCACGGAATGCTCACCATTCTGACTCATGTAGCTGTCCTGTTTGTCTGGATAAATCCTACTCATCATCCAAGCATCATCGGATGATTCTCTTATTGTAGTTTCTACCTTCCCACTATAACCTGCAAAGAAGGCAAGCACAAGTGGGAACATCATCCCAATTTTAAACCTCAGAGATGTAGAGTGTGGCAATAACATAGAGAATGGATAGAGCAAAACTAGATAGTCAAAATGGAAGAAGAGCCTATATTACTGACTGAATCAAACATCGGATGTTTTTAAGTCAAAGACAACAGTTTAACCAGCACCACACTTACCTTGGTCCAGGTCTATCTGAAGCCTCTCTGATTAAGGGAAACTCTACCTACAACTGATGTGTGTTTCTCTAGGAATGAAAGTGGGGTCCTACCAAGGGCCACCTCACCAAGGCTCACCTTGCCCTGCACCTGGAAGGGTGACAGGTCATGTTGTACCATAACTGGGCTCTGCTTATTATGTGAGAGCAATTCTTCTGAGGAAATACACTGGGCATAGAAACGTAGGTTTTACTCTAATGGGGGTAGGAGAAGATAACAGAAGAGAGGGAAGTTTTTCCTCGAGGAAATCCAGCTTTTATCAGAGGGAGAATATAGACTAAAGGTCATACTCACAATCGTATTTTATTGAACATGATTACTTTACCTTATTTGAAAAGGGACTGCATTGTTACTCAAAATATTTTTATACGGTTGATAAGTTGACACAGCCTGTGGTATTGCAAGCATGTATTTCAGGCAAACCAAAATTAACAGTAAAGGAGATAAGCCTAAAATGGAAAGGTATCAGGACAATGATTAGGAAAACAATTATGGATGAAATCTTTAAAACATTAATTAATTCATTCAGGAAATATCTAATATGTTTCATTCAATAAGTCATTCAGCAATTATCTATTGATAAGTATCCATTAAACCCCAGGCATTGTGCTACTTACTTGATTATTGGAATACATATGCATTTCTCTTAAAGCATCCTAAATAATAGTTTCCTAATATTTTTAATTTTTTATGTAACAAGAAGTAGCCAGCGTATTGGAACAGGTTCCAGATAAGGAGTCAGCCAACTGGGGTTCTGGTCTTTGAACTGTGTGATTGTGAGTTGGAAAATAACACAGCCTCTCCAGCTACAGAGTGGAGATACAACAAGAAAAATGTCTATGTCCTACTTCCCTAGCAGAATTACTCTGGGCATCAAGATATCTACAAAAGTGAATTTTGGAAGCCACAGTGCACCAGACACGTGAAGGAGATATAACTTTTGGTGACTCCTGTACTGTCTTTGGCAGGCCCGCAAGTACATCATGGACTCCATGGGAGAGAAGTATGCAGAAGGCATTATCCTGGATTTGGAAAAGACATGGGAAGAATCTGATCCGCGGACACCACTCATCTGTCTCCTGTCTATGGGCTCAGATCCCACAGATTCCATCATTGCCCTGGGGAAGAGATTAAAAATAGAAACCCGTTATGTATCCATGGGCCAGGGCCAGGAGGTCCATGCCCGCAGGCTCTTACAACAGACCATGGCAAATGTGAGGCCAAATATCTACTCTTTTGTTATGTTGTTGATATTGCAGGTTATAGAATAGCAGTGCAGAAAAGAACTTGTGAATCAGTAAGAATATAAATTTATGCACTGCATTGTTCACTAAAGTGGGAAAAGTAGATGGAAAATTAGATGTAATTTAAGACTTTTTCTGCTAAACCTTGACTTATGGAAAACTTACCCAACCAGAACATCTTCTTTCCCAACCAGTTTGCATAATGCTGAGCACCATGCCAGATCACAAACCCTCAGTGGGGTCTATAGCTGGCACTCTCCAGGGAATCCCTTTGCTGGGGACATAACTGGTGGTCCCAAACCCAAACAGTAGGCCAACCATAAAAGCACCAGATTCTAGGTCCTGGCTGCTCAGTCTAGAACCTTATTGCTTGCTGTATCCTGGTCCATTTTCTCTGGTCTAGCCATGAGCCTACTGGGTTCTGGAACCTCCATATTTACCTTGATCCTCTTCTACCCCCAAATTGTGTCCCACCCCAGCTTTGGCGAAGGTTTGGGATGGGTCGTGGGCGCTCACATATGCTGTGCTGTGTCTGAGCACATGATCTGCACTTGGGAGGGCAGAGTGTGTATTTAGAGCTGAAAACAAGCATCTACTTAAGAATGCCAGGTCTGGCCCGACATGAGGGCTTGGTGGGCCTCCACCTTGGCCTTTCCCTCCTCTTGGCCTCCTCTCCTCTCTTCCCTCCCTTTTTTTCACTTTCTCTGTTCCTCCCTCTGCATATTACTATGCCTAGAACAAAAACACCAACATTATTTAACTCTAATGTAAAATAAATGTTTAATAAATATAGTTTCAGACAGCTAAATTAGACTATAAATGGAATAATTCAGTTTATCCATATTTTATGTTTAGTAGTTTAGTTTGAAGTAGAAGGAAAAATTCTTTATTATTATTAGTATGCTTATAAGTTGTCAGAGGTAATCATTTTTAAAAGTTTTGTAAGGAAGGTTTGAGGCAGAGGCCCTGGCTGGCTCAGTCAATAGCACGTGTGACTCTTGATCTTGGGGTTGTTAGATGTAGAGATTATTTAAAACATAAAATCTTTTTTTTTTTTAATTTTTAACGTTTATTTTTGAGAGACAGACTATAGCAGGGAAGAGGCAGAGAGAGAGGAAGACAGAGAATTGGAAGCAGGATCCAGGCTCTGAGCTGTCAGCACAGAGTCCTATGTGGGGCTTGAACCCACAAACCACAAGATCATGACCTGAGCTGATGTCAGACACTCAACTGACTGAGCCACCCAGGTGCCCCAAAACATAAGAATAACATAAAATACATAAAATTTTGATTAAAAAAAGGAAGGGTTGAGGTGATATGACAGGCAACATGGATGATCTGCTCAGTAAGAAGAACACAAAGCATTTAATATGGAATGTGGCAATTCTCAAGAAACAGCCTCCGCTAACAGATTCCATGGGTTGAAACAGCAAAGTTCTCAGATTCCCCTGCATGCTGGCTGACAGCAGCTGGCTCAACTTTTTCTGTGGTTGTTACATTTTATATTTAATTTTTTAAAAATTGTGAACAGTGCTAATTACATTTTTCAAGGGACCAACAATAGGTTCCTTATTCAGCAGCACTATATGAGCCTCAAGAAAATATAAAGGGATATGTGAAATTTCAGAGCAATCAGTTTTATACTAAGGGTTTAGATTTGGTGCTTGGTCTGTCTCTTGGAAAGAGATATAACTTGGGCTACACTAGTCAAATCTAAATAATCTGAAGTTACAGAGTCAAGAAAACAACTCAAGATTATGATGTCAATATTATAGATCATTTTAGCAAACATATTCTATAGATTAAATATTGAATAAATTATTACTAACTGATCTAAATTACTGCCTCTGTTGGTTTAGACAAGGAATATTCTTAGGTTCATAAAATGTTTTATACAAAAGCAGGGCTTTTTGTGTTCTAAGGCTCCTGTCCTTAGAGTGATCAGATTCCCCAGAGAAGTTTCTTCCACTTTTTAGAGGGTATATGCCCTGCCTTCCAGGATTCTGGGAACTCCCATGGGAGAAGGGAGGTAATAGGTCTCAAAACTGAGTAGGTAAGCGTTCTTCCACCTGTCCTCGTTGAGGTTCCTAGACCCTTCCTTCATGTGTGGATGTCCTTCAGTCTGGACTCTGTCTGTTTGCCTCCTAAAGAAAATCAGCTTTCCCTTTTTCTTAGGGAGCCGGTCTTCTCCCCTGTTTCCAGACGAACATCTGAGCACATACTCTTGAGTGTTTGGAGTTATGTGGCATAAGTCAGATCCCGTCTCAGGTTTCCTTGCATCCTTGAGGATTCAGCTTTCTTGAGTCTGCTTTAAATGTTACTGATATTGTCTTTAGCCTCACTGTCCTTGTCCTTAAGAGTACGTGCCTTTAAAAACGTCCCTTTGTTGTTCTTCTCATGGAACGTGGGAGGAGGCTGAGCTAAATGGATGTTTTCATCCAACCATCTGTACGTGACAGTGCTGTTACCTCATCTGAGGCCTCACTTTGGTTATTTTCACAACTCCTACCATATAGTATCACTGCAGTTGGCATGCTGGTGTATTGTGGGACAAGAAAAAATATACGTATCTCAACTAAACATCACTGTATCCATAGATTTTGTCTGGATTAATTGAGTGGTTAGTGTGCTTCTCTGTGAAATGTTAATTACTCGATTTCTAAAGAATGTATGAAATTGAATCTCTGGATGAAACACGAAGTAGCCTAATTTCTGTTTATTCTCATGGACCTAGGGGGGATGGGCACTTCTGCAGAACTGCCATCTGGGGCTCGATTTCATGGAAGAGCTGATGGACACAGTTATAGAGACCGAGATCATACACAGTGCCTTCCGCCTCTGGATGACCACAGAAGTTCACAAGCACTTTCCCATCACACTCCTTCAGATGTCCATTAAATTTGCCAATGAGCCTCCACAGGGCCTCCGGGCGGGACTGAAAAGAACATATGGTGGTGAGTTGAGGAATACTTCCAAGGTTAGAGGGGTTTTTATACTTCGGTTGTTTTCTTAAAGAAATTATAAAAACAGCTACGATAGAGTTATGGCAGATCATACTGTTACTAAACATGACAGGGAGAGGATGGTACCCATTGTCATGCTCCTTGTGGAATATGCCCTTGTGGCGTGAGGACCTCAGAGCTTGCGATGATCTGTTTTATAGTTTTTCTGTTTCTCTACATTGCTCTGCTTTGGCCAGTGCTGTCCTCCAGCTAGACACCTGCCTTCTTATGTTAACATAATTTTGTCATTTATGGTTTTTGTGCTCCACACATAAAGTTGGCCAGTAGCCTCTTTCAAGAGGAGATGCTAAATTAAAGCTATGACCTGCCTCCACTACCTGAAGCCATCTGAACAGCTTACAGGTTTTTTTAGAGTTGCTCGCAAGGCTCAAATTTCTGTCAACCTACAAGGTAATGTGGGGATAAAATAGATGAAGAAGAATGAGGACAGTGAAACAAAATTCTAAATAAAAAATGTACAATTTTATACATATATCCATATAATAATTATAGTTGTTATTTGGAGAATATACTCAGTGTGTGGTGGGCTTCTATATACACTGTTTTAATTAATAGTAAATTGTTAGTAGTGTATACAGAAGTCCATTGTAACCTAAGTACATGCTCCAAATAATAATAATAATAACAACAATAACATAATTATTAGTAGTAGCAATTGTAGTAATAGTATTTATTTCACTGCCATCGTTCTACCTCTAGTTTACCCCCACAGTATCTTATCAGATTGGCAGAAACTTGGTCCATGTTAGCAAGGCCCCAGCCACCTCCCCCAAACTCTTTGCAGATATTTCAGAGAGAAATACCGCCTGGACACCCAAAGGTTAAGTTATAATTGTCATATGAATGTGATAAAAATAATTAAAGACAAGTGAAGTTTACTATCAGAAATGTACAAAAATGATTAATAATGTATAAATGCAATAAAAAATAAAGATGTGTGAGCGATGAGACATTTTTTTCACCGCACTGACCATGACAGGCGTGAGCCAAGACCTGCTGGACGTGAGCACCGTGGCCCAGTGGAAGCCCATGCTGTATGCCGTGGCTTTCCTGCACTCCACAGTCCAGGAGAGAAGGAAGTTCGGTCCCCTGGGGTGGAACATCCCCTATGAATTTAATCAAGCTGACTTTAATGCCACTGTGCAGTTCATCCAAAACCACTTAGATGACATGGATGTCAAAAAGGTACTCTGTGCACGCCACCTTGTGCCACTGGCTGTCGTGGGCGTGGGTCCTCTGGTTTCCGTGCCTGTCCAGCTTTGGGATGGATCCTGTAAGAGCGATAAGCTTGTGTGCTTGCAGACATATGTCTAAGTCATGGCAACTGGGTCACAGTTGCCTCTTGATTTCAGATGAAAAAAAAAATGAACCAATTTTGACTATTTTTATTTCTCAAAGCCAAGTTGCAATTATTTTTATTTCTCAAAGCTCAGTTGAAATTACATGTAAGGCAACTTGAAAAGGTCTACTGGGAGGGGGGAACAGGTGAGAAAACTTATTTTCTAAGATCATAAAAAATGGAAATTCAAGTCTAGATTACTTTTTTTTTAATTTTTTTTTAATGTTTTATTTATTTCTAGGAGAGAGAGGGACAGCGTGAGCAGGGGAGGGTCAGAGAGAGAGGGAGTCACAGACTGAAACAGGCTCCAGGCTCTGAGCTGGCAGTCAGCACAGAGCCCGACGCAGGGCTCGAACCCACAAACTGTGAGATCATGACCCAAGCGAAAGTCGGACGCTTAACTGACTAAGCCACCCAGGCGCCCCTCTAGGTTACTTTTGAAGCATGTGCCTTTTAGAGAGCTGCCTCAATATTCTCAAAAAGAATCTTATTTTTTTCCATTGAAATTAAAGTATGAAAGCATATGCACCAATGGGGTCTATTTTAAATCACAGGCATGAGATCTGAGCCATCCCCAGGCTTGTCTCTATAATTTTCTTCCTGTCCTTGTAACATTACTGATGAAGAATGAACAAATGGCTTTGGTCACCACAAAAACAGAGATGTTACTCGGTGGGGGAAACCCGGATGAGACCGTGGTCAGTTGTACACAGCTGTTCTGTGAATTTCCGCAGGGCGTCTCCTGGGCCACCGTCTGCTACATGATAGGAGAGATCCAGTATGGGGGCAGAGTCACCGATGATTATGATAAGAGGTTGCTGAATACGTTTGCTAAGGTCTGGTTCAGCGAAAACATGTTTGGATCAGATTTCAGCTTTTACCAAGGATATAATATTCCCAGATGCAACACCGTGGACAGCTATCTTCAGTATATCCAGGTTTGTCAACTTCAGGATTTGATGCAGAGAGCAAATGTCCGCAGCCTTTTGACCATTTTGATATTGATTTACACTGCAAATACTGCTTTTGAAATAAATTTTAATGGCAATACAGACTTTCACTGTAGGTACTTTCTTCCTATGTTTATGTTCACCTCATGGTTAAAATGTGTATATTTGTTCTGAGTATGTATTTTGTGGGAATGCACTTCTACCTTCTCAATTATTCCTCAGTAAGGAATATTTTGGGGGGGGATATGATGGACTGGGCAGACTTTGAACTGGGGAAACCACACAAATTCCCTGGAGCTCTCCACCTTGAGACTTCAGGCATCTGTGATGACAAGACAAAGGCCACCTCTGGACTCATCCTGAGACATCTGTCCCTTCGTCCTGGCCCAATGGAGGGCATATGAGTATATTCAGGAGCCTGCTTTGCATAAGCACATCCTGTCTCAACCTGGGCACCTGTGACATTCCCGGCGGGATTCTTTGCGGTGGAGACCTGTCCCGTGTGGAGTGGTGAGCAGCATTTCTGGCCTCCCCCCACTGGATGTCAGTAGCACCCCCACCCAGCTGCGACAGTCAAAAATGTCTCCAGACATTGTGCCCTGGGGGTAGAATCACTCCAGGCTGAGGAGTACTGCTTTAAGAAGGAATAAGGTGGATTGTGACTGGAAATTTAGGGGAAAGGATCTGATTTGTGTATAGAGGTAACTACATTCTGGGTGTCTCTCTGCCTTGAACTCTTGGGTTCAATATCTAGAAGTCTCTTTTGCATCTATCCATGATTTATCTCCAAGTGGACAAACTAAACCACGATAGCCCCAAAAGGCTAAATTTATCAGTACACAGAGGTTCTGTGATATACGTATGTATGAGTTTCTCATATATTATCACCTCTACACTTTTACTAATTCACATCAGCAAATATATTTGTCTTAACTGTACTATTTTTGTCTTTAAATCACCAGTACTGAATAGGAAAGTGCCTATGAATGTATACATTTAGATATGTCTTTACATATACCTCATTTCCCAGTGAACTTGAGGCTATTCATAAGAAGACATTATGTAAAGAGGAATAAAATAAGGGAGGAGATTGTAGGAATAATATGAATAAGATAGTAATAAAGTTTAGGATATAATTCACACGTAGAAATAAATATCAAAGTGTTGGTACATTTTCTTTCTTTCAAATAACTGAGTTCCTTGCCCATTTTTTTCTGCCTCTGATTGTCTTTTGCTGTCTCTTTATTTTTTAATGTTTATTCATTTTTGAGAGAAAGGTGGGGAGTGGGAGAGGGGCAGAGACAGAGGGAGACACAGAATCCAAAGCAGGCTCCAGGCTCTGAGCTGTCAACACAGAGCCCAAAGCGGGGCCTGAACCAATGAACCATGAGATCATGACCTGAGCTAACATCAGACGCTTAGCCAACTGAACCATTCAGAAGTACCCCCGCCAACATTTTTTAAAAAATGTTTACTTATGTCTCTGCTTTTCTCTTGGACTTGGTTGCTCTTGATATTCCTCTCTGTTCCTAGTCCCTGTCTTTTTCCCTGGGAGAGTACAGTTCCCACTTGCAGCCTCTTTGGGTCATAATTGCTAAAACTGTCATATTCTGGCATCTTAAAAAACATAGTAACCGTTTGTTTAGTCATTCCACATTTATTGAAATGATTGGTTTGAATTAAGTCAGACCTTCAGAAAACAACATACTAATCTGTAGCTCCCTTTCTGTATTTCACATGTTCTGAAATAAGACAGTATCTCTTCAATTAAATTTGACCGAGGTACAGACATTAAAGACAACTTTTATTATGTCTCTGAAGACAACTTTAGATTCTTTTTAAAAAATTTTTTAATGTTTTATTTATTTCTGAGAGAGAGACAGCGTGAGCAAGGGAGGGTCAGAAAGAGAAGGAGACACAGAATCCGAAACAGGCTCGAGGCTCTGAGCCAGCTGTCAGCACAGAGCCCGACGCGGGTCTTGAACCCATGAACCGCGGGATCATGACCTGAGCTGAAGTCAGATGCCCAACCAACTGAGCCACCCAGGCACCCCAACAACTTTTGATTCTTTTCTGGAGAAATTATTGAGATTGTAGCCTGACACAAATACGGGATCATGCAAACACTTATCTTTTGGAGGGATTATTTTATGTTCTTTCTTTATTTTAAAAATTGAATAGAGTTAACACACAGTGTTAGATTACTTATCTTAATAAAAACATTTGTTTCTGAAGACGGTATAGATTCACTGGTGCTTATGTCAGCCATCTGGGATTTTTGTTGTCAGAGCCTGCCTACCTGTGACAGCCCCGAGGTGTTTGGGCTGCACCCCAATGCCGACATCACCTACCAGAGCAAGCAGGCCAAGGACGTGCTGGACACCATCCTCAGCATCCAACCCAAAGACAGCTCTGGTGGAGGGGATGAGACCCGGGAGGCTGTGGTGGCCCGGCTCGCTGACGATATGCTGGACAAGTTACCCCCAGACTATGGCCCATTTGAAGTGAGTTGATGACATCCTGACAAGCTGTCAGCTGTGGATGCCTCTGTCAGGTTGGGGGAGTGAGGCATAAGGAAGGAGGGCCAAAAATGATTTTTCTGAAATTAAAGAAAAAATATTCAAAAACACACTTCCTAAAGAACCAGCAAAAGAAGTTTTTAAACCTATAAATGTAATCATTTCAAAATATAAATGATAAAAGAAACCTGACAAGACTGTTCATGTTCATAACTAGGTTATAAGTGTATACTGGTGGGTTGGAACTGCTTTTCTGGAACTTTCTCTTGAGGTACTTCACCTTGTCATTTGTTCAAATGAAAGTAATGTATTTTTAGAGTAAACCATCTGATTATTTATTTGTTTATTTATTTTGAGAGAGAGAGAGAGAGAAAGAGAGAGAGAGCAGGAGTGGGGGAGAGGGGTGGAGGGAGAGGAGAAGAGAGAGAGAATCTCAAGCAGGCTCCATGCTCACCACATAAGGCTCAATCCCAAAACCCCGGGATCTTGACCTGAGCTGAAATCAAGTGTCAAATAGCTCAACCAACTGAGCCACTCAGGCGCCCCAAGCACCTGAACATTAAAAAGAAAATGTTGTATAATGTAATGCACACCTTAAAATTCTGGCCATCTTAATTTCAGGCAGCCTATATTTAGATCATTAACACTTTGCAGCTACATGAGTTTTGAAAATTAATTTGTCTTTTGAATATGTAAGTAACTTCTAAGCAAAATTTATGATTAGGAAAGTAATTTTTTAGGCAGTTTAGCAAATGTTAGTGAAAAGATTTACCCCAAAGACATTTTTAAATCTTGGATAAAAGCACAGGTAACTCACTTACTTTCCCTATAGTCGTAATAGATGACCCAGATTAAACATGTGACACTTTTGTCACAGGAATCATGTTCCTTTATATATCGACCTTTTCTACCTGGCTTTGCAACAGAAGCCCGCAGCATTTTGTTTCTTTAGCATCCTGTCATTTTCCACAAAGCAGGCCATTTTGGTTGCTCGTACTGTAGACTGAACTCAAGGACTTATTGCCAAGGGAATAATTTCCCCTGGAGAAAACTGATCACTTGCTTGGGGAAAATCAATACTCTTATCAGCTTTCATGAGCACCTCTCATTATAGTATCAAGAAAGAGGTCATTCATATCTACTAGTGGTTGAAATATTTATGAAGCAATAAATATATCTAAAAATATCTTAACAGTTACATAAATAACTGCGGTAAGTAGTGGGGCTTAGGAGTGTCCGCTCCCTTTGGCTGACTTTGTCAATGCTGCCTTAGGATAAAGCACCACGACCCAGCAGGGTGGCTGACCGATCCATGGAATACTCTGAATAAATACTTGTAAGATGGAAATGGACTGCTGGGTGGGTGGGTTGGAGGATGAATGGATGGTGCTTTGATGAAAAACACTGAACGCTTTTAAAACAGAAGCTTAGTCTTTTGAAGCAGCCAGCAGGATGGCTGTGCAGAATAGGTGTACATGTCTGCCCGTGTGTGTGTGTGTGTGTGTGTGTGTGTGTGTGTGTGTGTGTGTATGTGTTTGGAAGTCTTAGACGGGCAGGTAAGTGAATGTTCCCCGGTAAGTGCAGCTGCTGTTTGGAAGGCTGCATGGTTGTGGTCCTGTGTTTCTATTCTACTGTGAATGAATGGTCGCCCGTTCTCTCCCACATGGGATGAAAAATTGGCCAGACATCTAACAGATGTTTCCTCTTATATTTCCTCTTTGTTTTCTGGCAGAGAGAAAAATAAAAGCTTACCATTGATGGAATTGTAAGATTTGGGGTCTTTTCAGCAGCCTCAGGGTACCAGTTGCGTACACATTAGTAGATGTCACATGTTTCACACACACTCAATGTCTCCGTGGCAGGTGAAAGAGAGGCTGCTAAAGATGGGGCCATTCCAGCCCATGAACATTTTCCTCAGGCAGGAGATAGACAGAATGCAGAGGCTACTGACTCTGGTCCGCAGCACCCTGATGGAGTTAAAACTTGCTATTGATGGCACCATCATCATGAGCGAAAATCTACGAGATGCACTGAATTGCATGTTTGATGCCAGGATTCCTGCTCAGTGGAAGAAAGTATGTTTAAGTCTACTCTTCTTCTACCTAATCACTTGATTGTTGTAAATAGTTGTAATTGGCCGGTGGCAAGCTTTCAAGCGTAATTTACTTAAAAGGGTTCTTTTGTTTAGAGACTAATCCCCTTATAGGCCTATATTTTTGGTAGGTAGGGAAGGAGACTATTTATCATCACCCATATATCAGGCACTCTACTAGGCCATTTGCATGCATTATTTCATTTAAATTGTGCATTTTATTGCCCTCGTTTTGCAGGTGAAGAACTTGAAATTGGGAGATGCTAAGTCTTTCCCCAGATCACACACCTAAGAAGTCTAGGGATCAGAATTTAAAACCAAGCTCCCTTGGACTTCAAAGCCCATGATGTTAGATTTACAGAAAGAAGTGTTCCTACACACACACACACACACACACACACACACACCCCAACGAGAAACATTTTTCCTTGCTTTGTCTGGAGATATGGGAGCGAGCCTATTTCCAAGCAACAAGATAATGATTTGACAGTATGCTTACTGATCACGTGCTGGTGCTTGTGATAAATAACAAGGTGTGCTTTTGCTAAATACTTGTCTACTTGAAAAAGTGAAAGGAGTACCTGAGTGTCTTTGTCGAGCAGCTCATGCATTGCAGGGGGTTGCAAAGACCTGGGGGTGTGCCAGGAGGACTTGGGGAGGCATGAGGCAGGGGCCAGGTGTTGGGGAATGTACAGCAGCATCTAGAGATGGGATTGGGTCATTCAGTGACTGGACTCTTGGCCTTTTGGAGGCTTCTCAGGTAAATGGGAAGGTGAGGTGTGACAGGGTTAGGACTGAAAGCCTCTCTCAGAAGAGACTCACTGGGCACTGAGACTCTGATATCTCTCCCAGGGCTTTAGAAACGTAGGATCAGCTTTGACCAGACTCCATCCTATCTTCACCTCTAATGACTTTATTCCCAAGGCCAGAGAGTTTTCTGTCTGGAATGACTTTCCTCGTTGGCCTTCCTGGTTCTCTTCCTGGGAGAACTTTCCTGGTCACTGACCATTGGAAGGTTCAGTCCCCACCAAACCAGCACCAAGAAGGCCCTGGCACAGGGATCCTTGCCGTAAGGCACCTTCGCATAGACGGTTCCTTGTGCCCTCACATCAAATGTTGTATAAACATGTCTCTTTTAGTTAACACAACTATAAAGACAGGATAGACTGCATTAGCCTAATTTTAAAATTATGGTCTTTTTATTCAGGTTTTTATTCTATTCAAGTTATTATCATTCTTTGGAACCTTATTATCTCTTGAAAAATAGGCAAATTAGGTCTTAAGAATTTGAAATTCAAGTGGTGTATATCTACCCAGGCTCATCAGTACATTTATTCATACACAAAGCATTGCAATTAAGGTAAAATCATATAAAACACGATTTGGAGATACCTACTAATGCAGCTGCTAATAACACTAAGGACATATCCATGCCCACGTGTGAGTTCAGACAGCATGTTACAGGCAATGAATGCAATTGATTTGTTGGTGGTAAGGGACCTGTGTTTCCGTTTCTTCTCCTTCATCAGAGAAAATAAAAGTTTATTCTAAGGACAAGAACTTCAGAGAATAACAGTGTGTGCCTCATTAAAAATGAGAAGCAGAGAAAGATATGATTTATCATCCACAGAATATATTTTAAAGAGACCACGAGCACATTTATGTAAATAGAAATCATGTTTTACGGTGTATCTATTAAAAATGTAACCTGAGGAAAAAATAGCTGAAACCTATTTAATGTGATTCAATTAATTGTTTGAATTACTTTATAGCAGAATTGACAGCGAATATTTGTACGTGGAAGGTGATTCTGTTGACACCAGACATCTTGCACAGCATACTGAGCGCTGAATTGATTTGGTATTCATGCGATGATTAGATGATTCTATCGTATCTTAATACCAGTAGGGAGGAAGAATAATTTGAAAACTTAAATGTCAAAACCCAAGGGGCATTCCTGTCATTTTAGGGACTTCTGAATTCTAAAAGTGAAATTGATATTTCATAATTTTTTTCTGTGAACATTGCTAGTTACACAGCAGAATTTCATTGTTTCAATGTATGCATTTCAGGCATCATGGGTTTCAAGTACATTGGGTTTCTGGTTTACTGAGCTTATAGAAAGAAACTGCCAGTTTACTTCGTGGGTGTTCAATGGCCGACCCCACTGCTTCTGGATGACAGGCTTTTTTAACCCCCAAGGATTTTTAACTGCAATGCGCCAGGTAAGAGCTCTGATTTGCACCTGTTGTGTTCTTATGATGTTCTTCTACAAGGTTTTCTTCTGCCAGTATAGTTTTAAAGACTATAATGAGACAGAGAATGGCTGTCTCTCTTTGGCCCCAGCAATGACATTGTCCTGAAAGTAAACACAGCAACTTTTTCTCAGGCTGCTAGTTTGAATTTCAAAGTATTTATTTGGCATTTTTATATTTGATATTTCTTTTTAAAGTGTAAGTGCTTAAATTAAGACATGGGTATTGTTTATGAGAATCTTTTTAACTTTTTAAGTGCAATTTTTCTTCCTTTAAATTAGGGTAATTTGGGCTTCCGCTTTCATTGCTGTTATGCTCTTTATGTTAAGAGCACCCTTAACCTTCACTCTTTGCTCTTGTTCTTGTCTTGAGCAGGAAATCACTCGGGCCAACAAAGGCTGGGCCTTAGACAATATGGTGCTTTGCAACGAGGTCACCAAGTGCATGAAGGATGACATTTCTGCCCCTCCCACAGAGGGTGTCTACGTCTATGGCTTATACCTTGAAGGTGCAGGCTGGGACAAGAGGAACATGAAACTCATCGAATCCAAACCAAAAGTGCTCTTTGAATTGATGCCCGTCATAAGGATTTATGCAGAAAACAACAGTAAGTTGTCTTGGGCGTTCAGGGAAGGTGGGCATTATCAGATTGGATAATGTGATAAACACAAGATCTCATTATTCTTGCTATCACGTGAGGATTTCACTATTTTATCAACTTCACATTTGCACCCATGTTTACTGACTGATAGGCACTCTTTTGAGTGTTATTGGGAGGCAAAGTTTCTAGATAGTTCTTCCCTATCTACTAAAGCAGGTAAAATATATACAGATACTCATGAAACATTAGCTGTTGAGATAAGGAGCAAGTGTTTGCAGGAGTTACCAGATGGTAGGAAAGGAAGGTGGGTAGGATGGGTAGAGTGGGAAGAAGGGGTCAGAGGCGGGGTCTCAGGAACAGGACCTGGACAGGACACAGAAGGGCGGAGAGGATGCGGTGGGGCAAGTGGTAGAAGGAAGGCTTTCTCAGCAGGACCACTCAGGGCTCACTGGAGGTGCTGGCTCCACCGGCTTGGAGAGTTAAGCCAGGCTCGAAAAGCCAGATTGAATTCAGGGACATTTGGCTTCACCCAGTAGCTAGTGGTAAAATGCTGGATTCATATTTGAGCCTGTGAACATAGCACATCTATGAAGCACACATGATTTTTCACTTTGAAAAGTTCTGCCTGACAGATCTAAAAATATCTAAACTGGTTTCCACCATTGGCCTGATGTGTTCTGGAGGCTTCTGATACATTTCACTCAGCTAATATCTCCTCAGCAATAGCTACGTTTCTACCTTTCAATTTTTTAAAATAAAAATTGCATATATTTAAGGTGTAGAACATGATGTCCTGATACAGATATACCTGTATGTGGTGAAATGATCACTATAAGCCATACACTTTGGAGGTGGCCATGATAGTGGATCCCAAGGAAATACTAAAACACAGGAGATTCTTCTTTAAGCAAGTAAGGAGTAGACAATTTCTCTTGGAGACAGCTTCTAGTATCCCCATCCCTTAGATAAATATCAAATTTGGAAATGTGGGTCAAGGAAAGAGAGTTCATAACTATGAATATTTCTCTTTTAAGCAAATATTTGCTGAGTGTCTAATATATGCCAGCCACAATCTTAGGTGCAAAGGACACAAAGATAATGATGAACCGGATCGTGCCCATAAGGGCTTTCCTCTAGTGAGGGAGACTTACAAGTAAATCAGTAATTAAAATAGAACTTGACACATGTTGGACATACACTCAGGATGCTCGGGAAGTCTGTAAGATTAGTAGAGATTGCTTCTGAGAAGTGCTTTGAGGTTAAGAACGGGTGTAAGAGGAGTTGGCGATAGACTTTTCTTGGCAGAGGCAACTAACCTTAGCTCACTCAATCATTCAGTGAGTATTTAGCTGGTATTGGCCACCTGCCATTCTCTATTCAGTTGTTGGGGATGCGACAGTGAAAGAAGACCAGGCAGAATCCCTGTTCTTAAGGAGCCCAGTGTCAAGGAGGGAAGGGCAGCCCAAAAAGAGGCAAATACAGTTGATCCTTGTTACTCATGGATTTTGTACTTAGGAATTCACCTCTCCTCAGAAATTCGTCTGTAATGCTTGTGGCTTGGTCATTTGCAGGGGTTCACAAAACAGCAAAAAATGTGAGTCTCCCGACCGGCATGTTCCCACCTGAGGTTGAATAGGTGACACCCTGCCTTCTCACTCCACTCATGCTGTAAACAGGTGTCCTAAAATAAGGTTGTATATTGATGGGTTGATGAAAATGTCACAGGAAACTGCCCTGTCTATATTTCCCCTTGGAGCAGTGGCTCAGCAGTTGCTAATTCAGTGTTCACAGAGATTCTACAGACATAAGTCCCATGATAATGACTGTTGACTATACATGAACATACTGGCTTTAGACAGCTCTTTTTTATGAAGAAAACACACACATGCTATGCCAGGGAGCAGATGGTTTAAGGGCTTGGGGAGAGGCTCTCTGAGGAGGGAACACTGAGCTGAGATTCGGGTGACAGAGGGCACCTCTGCTAATATCCAGGGGCAAGGTAAGGGTGCAAATGCATGAGGTAGCAATGGATAGGCTGTGTGGGAGGAACAGAAAGATGGTACATGAAGGCAGAGGAGCCTGTGAAGAAAGCTGGGCGTCAGGAAACAGGAAGGTACTCTGCACGGTCTTTGACTCATGGCATTGCTCCACATACCCCAAGTGAATCCGACAGAATAAACGTGTCTGTTTGAGCCTGTGCGGCTTCATGTTTATTGGGTGGTATGAAGACCTGAGGCCATGGTTATTTTAGAGAAATAATAATTGAGTGTTCTTTTAACCAAAATTAATATTTTAGAAATTTTGCTTTATCATATCACTGGATCCAGCCAACCTGTTGCAAAAACATTTCCCTTAGAAAGTAAAAGAAAAATCTTCCTCGCATTCAGTTAGGTGTTACTTTTGTATATCTTGTGACTAAGCGGTAAAAATCCATTGGAACATGACTTTGAACATCTCAGCATGATATTAATAAAATAATAATTTTATAATACAGGCACTTCTTTATTATTTAAGAACGCATTTTTATAGAAGAATTGTACTCACCCTGCTGGGAATTAGTCAGTGGTGAGGCTCATTAGCAGCAGGTTAGGAGAGGAAATAAGAAGCAAAGGAAAAAGTGACTAATTTCAAAGCACTGAAAAAAAAACAAAGAAAAACTTTTCTTCTTTTTTCTTTTTTTTTTCTTTTTTTGGTTTCAATAAGAGTTGATGCAGACTTGTTTTGCCTAATAGCTTTGTTGCTGGAGAAGTGTTTTTTAGCAATGAAAAGCTAAAATTCCACTGCTCTTTTCATACTATAAATCTAATTTTCATTTAATTTTGATAACTGAATAAGGCTCCAATTGAGATAAGGAAATGAAAGACCAAAGGACACTCCAAAAATACAGTGATTTAAAGTTAAAATTCTTGGGGCATCTGGGTGGCTCAGTCGGTTAAACATCTGACTTTGGCTCAGGTCACGATCTTACGATTATGGGTTCGAGCCCCGTGTTGGGCTCTGTGCTGACAGCTCAGAGCCTGGAGCCTGTTTCAGATTCTGTGTCTCCCTCTCTCTCTGACCCTTCCCTGCTCGTGCTATCTCTCTCTCTCTCAAAAATAAATAAAACATTAAAAAAATAAAGTTAAAATTCATATAATAAATTGTTTCCCTGTTAACATGAAGGGCAACTTTTTGTTTAAATAATTCATCATTGAATTTTCCACACAAGACTGGTTTGTCTTAAAAAGAAGTCTAGGTATTTATTTTGACTTTAGAAGTTGAGTAACATGTCCCCAAATGCTTATTTTATTCATATTTCTTATTAGGACATCATGAGAGAGTCACCCAAACAGTATGAAATTCACCAGAAGGGCAAAGCTTCCCATATCAGCTTAAGCTCCTCTGCCCTCAAAGGAAGTTGAAAAGAGGCAGCTATGGGAAAGAAATGTCTCCTTACAGATGACTATATAGATAGGGTGATGCTTCTACATGAACTTCAGTGCTGTAGCCAAGGTGATGGGAAAATGGTGATTAAAACATTGGGGGGAACAAAGCAAGACTCATATGAACCTTTGGCCAGTAGGGTGAGAAGGATCTCAGGGTCCCCACAGATAATAAGGAAAAAAGTGAAAAGTGTTTCTAAGAATATCTTTTGAACACTGTGCAGATATGGGGCTGGGGGTGGAAATAGCCCCATGGGGTGACCAGAAGGTGGAGACCTTCTGACTTTTGAGCCCCTTGGCACTTAATCCAATTTCAATGTGTAAACTTGGGACTCAGTAAACATCATGAGGAACATGAGTCTGGGAAATTTGTTTCAGTGAAAAGATGCGTGTGTGTATATGTGTGCATGCATGTGTGTGTACGTGTGTGTGTGTGGAAAGGGAGAGAGGAGAAATCTAACACATCTTGGGTATCTACTGCATTCTAGGCATTATACTTTGCCCGTCATTTGCATATATTAACTTACTTAATCTTTACAACTACTCTGTAAGGTATATCGTGCCTAATTTGCAGATGGGGAAATGAAGGTGAAGAGATGTATGTAATTTGCCTATGATTCCCAGCTGCCAAACCTGGTATCAGAATCATGTTTGTCTGTTGTGGGATGAATGCAAACCTCTAACAATTCCTGTGACTATGCATTTAGGGAGTCTCTGTGTTGTTGGGGATGAAGCTTCAAAATGAAGGCTAAATTAAAGGGCACCTGGGTGACCCAGTCAGTTAAGTGTCCCGTTCTGACTCTTGATTTTGGCTTAGATCATAATCTCATGGTTTGTGAGATTGAGTCCCATGTCCATGCTGTCAGCATGGAGCCTGCTTGGGATTCTCTCTCCCTGTCTCTGCCCTTCCCTGCTTGTTCTCTCTCTCTTTCTCTCTCTCTCTCTCAAAATAAACATTAAATGAGGACAGCTTCTTTGCATTTTGAAGCCATGAGTTAATTTTTCTCAAGTACGTGATGAAGTAAACAGAGAAAATACCAGTGCCTGTTTGGGTGAGAGGTCTCACTCCCTACGGCCTCCCTCCCTGCATGCTGCACGCTAAAGGTGGTCACCTCCCCGGCCGAATGGAGTGGCACATGTTCTCATATAAAGGACAGCCTGGATATATGGATTGCACTTCTGGTTTTATCACCCTATTTATTAATCGCGTGGCTTTGGAGGAATCTCAAATAAGCCGTATTTTGAAGTCACTCATCTGGTGATCTCCAGCTCATTTTCACGTCTTCCTGCAAAGACATAGAAGTAGGCACACACACATTAAATCCCAACTGTTGCTGAGATTCAGAGCATAGACTCTGGAGCCATTCTGGCCAGGTTTGATTCTTAGCCTATCACCTACAGCCTTGTAACCTTGGACGGACAGCTCACCTCATTCTGTTCCAGTTTTCTTGTCTGCAAAATGGATTTAATAATGGTACCTATCCCATAAGTTTGTTAAGAGCATTAAATGAACAATGTCTAGCACCTAGTTATCGTACAATAAATAATTTTGTTATGATTACTATTGTTAATACATTAGCTCACATGTTTGTTGAGGGATGAAGAGAAATACATTAAGAGTGCACTATTTAATCACTTAAATGTTATGCGCGAAGAGGAGTTGAATAAAGGAATGACTTTAAGGTGATCTAGAGAATCGCTGTGTGACTTGGTTGTTTGGATATTGGAAGAAACATATGATATAATGACACACTAGCATTTGGATGAAAAATGTAGGCTAGAGAGGGAAGTGACATAGTTGGAAAATAAAACTCCCTCAAGGTGTCTTATTAAAAGCTTTTGGATCCTAAAGCATAGAGCTCACCAATTTAGACAGCCTCTTTTCTCCACTCCTCCTTCGGGAACCCTGAGGCTTTAAACATGTTTAGCTGATTTTTTCTGCCTCCCTAGAATGTGTACTTTTGTCTTCAAAGTTATTTGTCTAACCAGGGCTAATGGTTTTGAATCACCTGTTTACATGGTTATTCAGTGTCTGTCAGGACTTTGACTATGAAATTTTATTTTCAGTGGTTTCTAATCCTGCTGCAGAAGTTTGCTTCATGCTGTGACTTGGCATGGGCACCATCAGTTCTGAAGCAATCAAAAATAAATAAAATTGGGTAAATACATCAGAGAATTGTTTTTCACCTGCTTATTGAAAAGAATGCTATTTCCCTCCCAATTCTTCTTTTCTTTTGGGATTAAAATCCAAGCAGTCGAATACTCCCCAAGGTATAAGTATTATAATTATCATTTGATTCAAATGTGAGACTCCAATGGGTGACTTTAAGATTTATGATGTTAGTCAAATTTGTATCAAGAAGAACGATATTTAACATTTATTACATATTTACGGATCCCAGGATTAAAGGAATTAAGTCTATCCATCAGTATTATTAGTATTAACTACACTCTGTGAGTTCATTGCCATTCACTTATTTCATCAGAAGTTTTCACATATTTGCCTAATAATTATTACTAATGATATTCCCATGATACTTTAAAAAATAACACATAGACCTAAAAGCTAGATGTTACAGAATTAGGTGTTACATTAATTTACATTGTTTCTAATGATTAATGTCATGAGATTAAGCTAACACATAGTTTTAAATTACTATAAAATACCTATGAGTTTGTTTGAGAACAGGGATCCTTGACCTTGGCATTATTGACATTTTTTTGTCCAGATATCCTTTGTCGGGAGGGGTGGTCCTGTGCATTATAGGGTGCTGCCAGCATCTCTGGTCTCTACCCACTAGAGGCCACTATCAATTGTAATAACCAGGAATGTCTCTGGATGTTCACAAATGACCCCCAAGAGTAAAACAATCTTTGGTTAAGAAATGCTGCTTTAGAATGTTTACTTTATATTGAAACTTATGTATAATACTATCATATTCAAGTGTTTAACTTCTTCCAGTAAAATTAATTATAATGGAGGTATAAAAACACATGGCATAGGGGTGCCCAGGTGGCTCAGTCAGTTAAGTTCCCAACTTTGACTCAGGTCATGACCTTGGGGTTTGTGAGTTCGAGCCCCACATCAGGATCTGTGCTGACAGCGCCAAGCCTGGAGCCTGCTTCAGATCCTGTGTCTCCTCCTCTCTCTGCCCCTCCCCCACTCATGCTCTGTCTCTCTTTCTCTCTCAAAAATGAATAAACATTAAAAAAACTTAAAAAAGAACACATGGCATAGCAGGTTGACTATTTTATTGGGTCAAAAAATGAGATCTTAATTTCAGGTAGTGGCTGGCTTTTGTAATTTCTTAGAAAAAAATTAATGAGCAAGTTAGTTTTGGGCATTAAATTCAGTAACTTCAATATATTGACATTACATGTAGAGAGTTACTTTTGCCATGTTTCAGTGCCCATGTGTGTCACACAAATTCACCAAAGCAAAGTTATCCTCTTCGTTAAATGTGTTTTCGTCTCAATGCTTCCATGGAGGTCATTTATAATACTGGCCTTCCAGAGGAGTACAACGATGGGTGCAGACACAGTGTTTGTGCTGAAACAATTTGTAATCTGGAAGAGAAGAGGAAATGATGTACTGCTTCCCGAGATGGATGTTTTGAGATGTGCAGATAAACTACGCGAGCAGTGTAATTTAACAAGGAGCTGATGCAACTTGAATTTCAAGGCTACTCAGTGCAGAGGCTTCTTCCAAAGCCTAATTTAGTATTTGTAAGTTACTCTTTCTTAAAGCCCTGAGCACCCCCCCCCACCCCCACCCACGCACTCCACTGTATATAAGTATAAGGACTCACAAGACCGGAATCTGTCCCTGATCATGGGATTTCCAAGACTGGAGAGAGAGAGTGAGCCTTTGCTTAGGGATGAATGCATTAGAAAGGATCTTTGGAAGGTTGACTTTCATTGCATATGTAGTTTTGGAAACTCCATGTACTCATCTACTCCAAAAGGACAGATTGCATCTCCGGGAATGGAATTGTGTCATGGCTCTCTGCCTCTCAGCCACTTCTGTTCTCTGCACTCATGGATAGCCCACAGCCCATGATAAGAGTGGGCAACTTCCCCTGTCCTGTGATTTCAAGTGTAGTTTAGACTATGACACAGGGAGTTGAGGGCAGGGTTTTGAAATAATAATCATAATGTTGTGAAACAGGAGTGAGCACTGGTGCTGGACATCTGATTAGAAGTGACAGGTGCCTTGTGCCAAAGGGAAGCCATGAAGGAAAAATGGAGAGAGTGTGCACACACAAGACGTTGTGGGGAGGTGAAGGAGAAAGGGTGTATGGACAGGTGGGAAGGAAGCAGCCAGAGGTTCATGGCCATAGCATGTGGGCAGGGGTTACTGTCAAGGACATGGGACAAGGCGCCAGCAGCATGAATCCAAAGACATCTGGGTGTTTTGTCACACTCACTGGAAACCTGCAATGCTTCATCTGTAAGGATTGACCGACCTCAGAAAGAATTTCCCTCATTATACCAAACCTTTGGAATGATCTGTAGAATGCACAAATTTGGCTCTGTGCTGTTTGGTCTGCTTAAAATAAAAATTCACCAAGTTTTTTTTTTTCATGATTTTTTTTGTAGCCTTAAGAGATCCTCGGTTTTATTCCTGTCCTATTTACAAGAAGCCAGTCCGAACGGACTTGAACTACATCGCTGCCGTGGACCTTAGGACGGCCCAGGTCCCTGAACACTGGGTGCTCCGGGGGGTAGCCCTACTCTGTGATGTCAAGTAACATGGGGTGTGTCCCCCACCAATACTTCAGACAGTGCAGGATCTGAATTATCCTAACTTTTACTTTTCTGTGAATGCTGGACAATTTGTAAATCAGGTTGACCATGTAGTTCATGAGCTGGTTAGCTTTTCCCTACTCCTTTGTTGGATGCTTAAGTACATGTAACCTGCTTCATCCTTAATAACCAATCACTGTGTTTGCTGAAGAGTTATTTGGTGATTGAAAAGCAAAATTTACAACTTCCTAATGATGTGTGGCCCTCAAATCCACAGTAATAACTTCAGCTCTAAGGACTCAGTAAGTTAAGCTGACATTTCCTTGAAATGAAGGGATTATCCTTCTGCTAATGTGGTTCTGGTGACAGCCCTGTTCTATAAGGTAACACGGCAGGTTTATGCTGATTTTGCTTCCATGGCCTTTTGCATTTAGGTCAGGTTAAGAGATTTGTTTTCATGGCTAAAACAGCCAATTGGAAAGACCTTTCTAAAAATGGAAAGAAATAGAAGAATGGATTAGGAATGTGAATAGAGTAAACAATTCATGTAATCCTATAGAATGAACCTATAAAATAATGTTCATCCCTGCTGATAATCAATAATGAGATATGAACTGATATTTGTTGTAATAAAAAATAATTAAAGCTGAAAATGAATCTTGGTGGGGTCTTTGTAAAAGTGACGGACTCAGAGATTCCCAGAGTGATGTAAATCAACCCATCCTTTTTGTAAAGCAATTAAATAACCAAGCACAGAAAGAACCAAAGAACCATAAATATGTTCACAGGCTTTGATCCTTGTCGTCTCTCCCGGAAACTGATACCAAGAAACAATTTAAAAGACTGAAATAAGTTACATATCAAAATGTATTTAATAACAGAAAACAGTGCAAACGCCCTCCACATTCAATAAGGAGCCTATGCTTAGGGAAGTTAGGGTGTGTGAGGCAGCCATGAAGAGCAGGATGGAAGAACTCTTAACATGCAGTGGCAAACACGTACTATGAAGTGGAAGATACAGCGGAAAATATCAGGTTGACTTGAAAAGGTGTAATGACTGAAAGAAGAAACAGACAAAAGACAGGAGTCAGATGGTGTGTGGGGATGCCATGTGGGCCTCGATTAATGAAGAAAATGCTAACCAGGAATTTTTCATATACTTCTACTTTAAATCCTGGTTATAAAGGAGGAACTGCTTCATCTATAATTTATTGGCTAGAAAACTTGGTCAGTATTAAATTAGGATTG